>JAJIYU010019134.1:0-10904 GCA_030144865.1 Tinospora cordifolia | reverse complement strand
TCAATTTTGTTATTAAAGAAAAATTCAATTACCATTTGCATTCCCTGAGGACGATACCCGGACTTTCCGGATATTACTACAAGCGATCTCGTATACTTGCGAGTTCACTAACACACCCCCTTTGACATTGTTTGCACAACATATTATAGTGTGTAAAACAATGTATGCAACAGTAAGGTAGTAGGAGCTTGAAAAACACAAACAAAGAAATTCATAAGTATTGGTCAAACATAAAGAAGGGATGAAAATAGAACCATAATAACTCGGAATTGTAAAACAAAGACAAAACACAACCTCAAAAACAAAAAATTGTTGCTGTCCACACAAAGATCGCTATCCCGTGGGTGAGGACCACGGTCTTGCATCCCCATATTCATGAAAAATTGTTCTTTCAACAAGACTGCAGTCCTGGTCTGAAGGATCGCAGCCCTGCAATTAGAACCAAATTAAGACAGCGGTCCCCAAACCACGGTCTTAAGATTAAGACATGCCAAAGATTGTGGTCCTCCTAGCTATGATCGCAGTCCTACGATTGGATTCCAAAAATGAAAGTTGCGCAAACTATAAGTTTTCAATTGATATATATATTCATGAATGTAGAAAATCGTAATTCCCATTGCTCATTGTTCGTTGTTCCTCCCCATAGCTGGACATCATCCTCACAGAGTCCTAAGTATGAAGAAGAAAACCTTCTTCATCTTCTTCTTTTCACACCTATTTTTTAATAAGTGCGTTGTTTTCCCACAGTGGTTCATTGTCTTCACAGGGAAACCTAAGTGTGCTAATGAAACCCTAGCCGCCATGATCTTTTTCTATCTTGAGGCACAATCACCAAGCCCCAATCCCTTCTTAACTACCCTTTGGACGTCAAGAAGAGGAATATTGTTAAAACAACCCAGCGAACACCAAGAAGAGGAATACTACTGGAACAGTTGTAACAGTTATGTCGTTATAGGTATAATCTTATATGCTTCATGTGTTATGACTATCACAGACTTTAGGTCCTTTGGGTGTTACGACTATCATGAGTAGAACTAATTCTAACGACTTAAAACATGTTGTTTTACCCCTCACTACGCAACAGATTACCAAAACCATTGGTGAAACATCTTTTGGAAACAAATTCGCGAGGAATGACCACTGTAAAGGTATAAAATTCTTATGCCGTCAAAATACTTATATTTCAACCTTAGGCATGATATATCAAAGTAAAAACCTCCATCACGAGAGGAACGAAAATGCACACAGGATGCAATTTTTCGGGATAACTCATGAAGGTTGAGATGTTAACCCATCGGTAGCCCACACATGCGAGAACAACCACGCATTATCGAAGTAACACGAAGATGCCACGGTAACACGATCAACAATTAATTTATCAAATTTTTGTGCATGAAACTATCACTGCTACAGTATTTAACAGTTATGACCTATTTGTGTATCATATAATATATAAATTGTTAAATAATGGTTTTAACGATTAAAAATGGTGCGAACACTCATATTGATAAAGATTTACATGTTAAACTACTAGATTGAGAAATTGTAACCATTGAGGCAAGAACTAGAACCTGAGGAGCGAAATAACAGGTGGAAGTGCTTACCTTGCTTCCCAATCTTATTTGAGTTTAAATGTTAAACATAATTTGTGTTTACTTTACTCTAAATGCCTAGAAACATGCTAGGGTACATTTTCACATTCATTGAATACCATGAGCTTTTTTGTTAGTATAAATAATGTATAACATGATGCATGTATCCATGTTGCTTGTTTACATTTTTTTCATATTATTAGATATGAAATGACCAACATGTTCAATTTATTTGAATGATATTATGTGCTCTATTTTTCATGCTTACTGGAATGAAATGATTGACTGTATGATCTCAATCGAAGATAGCTTAAGATGGAATGGTAGGTTAGCCCCTAATTTTCAATGATAGAACGATGGGTGTGCCCCTAGTTCTCTGGTGATGGAGCCGTGGGTGTGACCCTAGTTCCCGAGTTGGGTAATGGGTGTGCCCTTTGTCCCATTATAATCTGACATATAATACAATTTTCTTGTTTCCTTTGATACGATAGCGATAAGAGAATACTAGGGTTAAGCTTTTCGATCCAAATTAACAATTGATAAACAACTGAATGTTTAAAATGCCTGTGTATGTCAAGTGTTTGCATGTTTAATATTTTGATTTGAATAATATTATGGATGTATTATGTATGATCCACTGGGCTCTTGAGCTCATTCTACCCTTTCATTTCAGGTGATCTTTGAGGCGGTTTGTGTTGATAGTACTACGAAAGTACTATAGTAGCTGCAAACCTCACTGTCGAGGTTGTTATCAAAGTTTTTTTTGTTGTGTAGTTGGTTTAAAATGGGTGTATGACCTTTTAGACTAGTTTTAAATTATTATTTGTCTTTATGGTTTAAACTTCATCCACATAGGCTATGTTCAAAGATTTTAATTGAAATCTGCTTCCACATTTATGTATATTTTAAATGTAGAAAATAATGATTTAACTATTGATGATCACTGCATACTTTCCATGTGTTACTCCTTGATGAGTCCAAGAGTTTGATGATTTATATGAGTTTTAGTATGTCCAAATGATGTTTAATCAGAATTCAATGTGAGAAAAGTAACATCTCGATCCTCGGTAAATGACATGTGTGCTAACATTTAATGGCACGTTATTGGGTAACAGACATGGCAGAACTGAAAGATCGAGAACTGGGGTGTTA
The DNA here is from genome assembly GCA_030144865.1 of Tinospora cordifolia. Classification (NCBI taxonomy): domain Eukaryota; kingdom Viridiplantae; phylum Streptophyta; class Magnoliopsida; order Ranunculales; family Menispermaceae; genus Tinospora; species Tinospora cordifolia. Next base: position 8,160 of record JAJIYU010019134.1, on the reverse strand, counting down.
CAAAGTTGGTATAAGAGCTTAGTCAATAGGTTACTAAGTGAGATGAGAGCTTGGGCTACAAAGTACTAAGCTAGATATCACTCTGATACCAAAGTTGGTATCGGAGCTCAGTTAATAGACAACTAGGTGAAAATATAGAGAGAGCCTCGGCAGTGGATGCCAAGGGCAAAATGAGAGTTTAGACTGTAGAGCACTATGATAGATGTGTGCTCAAATGCCAATGGCGGTAGTTGAGATTGATGATGGTTGTGGGTTCGACAAAGGAACCACTCAGCCAAGTATCGAGACCTTAGGTCTAAGAAAAGAGCCCATAGGTAAAGACTTGGATGATGCTAAGGAGGCACAGTGGATCATAAATAAAACTTGAAGGACATAAGTTAGAGACTGAAATGTGAGAAATATAACACATTGTTTGGTTAGGACACAAGATCAGGACGATCATGTATATCTAGTTTTTGCGTGGTATGGGACGCATAGGAGCCTCATAAAAAAGCTAGAACAAACAGGATGGGCATCAGGTGCCTCAGAATCAAAATGAGGAATAGAATCATAATTGGCCACAGAACCAGCAAACACAAATTGATTGCACTAGGGACGAGCAAAGGGAACAGGTAAAGAGGCAAGGGTTGTGTTTCTTATGCTACTAGAGAGGACATATTGCTAAGAACTATCCTAATAGAGCTCCAACTCCTCCATAGCAACAGTTGGCGCATGGGCAAGATGGTCGTCCACAATAGAAATGACAACAATAACCTGAACCACAGCAGAATTACAGATAGAACTAAAATTAGGGCCGAGGACAGAACCAAATCTGATTCTATGCTGTTGATGCCTAGGCTGATTAAGCACATGCAGTGGAAGGTACTTTCCTTTTATTTAATGTTGTTGTGAAAGCCTTGTTTGACTCTGGTACTACCCGATGCTTCATTTTCTAAATGTTTGGTATATAGATTACAATTGACAACAAACCTATTGCCTGCGACATTACATGTAGCCATACCCATAGGAGCCATCGTGAATTTTATGAGATATTGCAAATATGACCTTAGATTTGGGGATAAGCTGATTTCAGCTAATCTTAGTATACTTTCTTTTCATGGGTATGATATCATATTGGATATGGATTTGTTGACCTTATATTAAACGAAGATAAACCATTAGAAGTAGAGGGTGACTGTGACGTTGCCTTCTAAAGACGTGTTTAGGATAAATGGGGATATGCAAAGATTTCTGAGGAGTCCTATGGTAGCCATGTTGCACTGTTTAAAACAAAAAGAGGACTTCAAACAGTTGTTAGAAGAAAATGTTGAAAAACCTGGAGAAATACAAAAGATACATGTAGTACAGGAATATGCAGACGTATTTTCATATGATCTACCTGGACAATCACCACACAAGCAGGTAGAGTTCATGATTGAATTACATCCAGGCTCTGACCCTATAACCATTCCTCCTTATAGAATGGCACCGGTAGAATTGATTGAACTAAAAACACAACTAGATGAGCTTCGTGATAAGGGATTCATCAGACCTAGTGATTCACCTTGGGGAGATCCAATGTTATTTGTGAAGAAAAAAGATGGATCCATGAGGCTTTGTGTTGATTATCGCAAGCTAAACCAAGTAACAATCAAGAACAAGTACCCGTTGTCCAGAATAAAAGACCTGTTTGATCAGTTGAAGGGGGCCACTCGTTTCTCCAAGATTGATCTGAGGTCAGGATATCATTATTTGAGGATCCAAGTGTCTGACATACACAAGACTGCCTTTAGAACTCGAATGGATTGAGCGATGTGTTAATGCAAGAAGGGAAGGTAATAGCATATGCTTCGCATCAATTGAAGGTCCATAAATAAAACTACCTCACACATGATCTAAAGTTGGTGGCAATTGTCTTTGCACTGAAGATTTGGAGGCATTACCTCTATGGGGGAGAGTTTTGATCTATTTTCAGATCATAAAAGCCTAAAATATATTTATACCCAGAAGGAGCTGAACCTTTGACAACAAAGGTGGATTGAACTCTTGAAAAATTATAATTTTCAATTGCATTACCATCTTGAGAAGGTTAACGTGGTAGCTGATGCATTCAGCAGGAAGTTTAGTAGGAACAATGAAAATACGGGACAAATGTATTGACTAATTAGTGATTATGACCTAGGTACAACATCAGATGAGAAACAAGTATATCTGTATGTTGTAACTTTTCAACCAGATCTTTTACATCAGATAAGAGATGAACAGAAAGGGGACATATGGATCATTGAACTGGTAGAAGGTGTCAAAGGAGGCAAGCACACTGATTTTCGAATTGATGTTGAAGGTATTCTTAGACTTGGGGATAGAATCTATGTACCAAAGAGTGGGCAAAGTAGAAGAACCATACTAGATGAAGTACATCAGACTAAGTATATGATGCATCCAAGAGATGATAAGATGTACCAAAACCTCAAGAAAACCTATTGGTGGAGATGTATGAAGAGGTTCATAGCCGAGTATGTCTCTAAGTGTCAAACCTGTCAGCAAGTGAAGGCCAAATACTAGAAACCCTCAAGAATGTTGCAACCACTTCCAATCCCAGAATAAAAGTGGGATAATATTGCAATGGATTTTGTAAGCGGCCTATCCATAAATCAGAAGGGTGAAGACACAGTATGGGTGATCGTAGATCATCTGATGAAGGTAGCTCAGTTTCTACCTATTCGATCTACAGATTCTGTGGAAAAGCTTGGAGAACTATACATCAAAGAGATAGTAAGGCTACATAGTGTACCCAAAACCATCGTGTCAGATAGAGATTCCAGATTCACATCTCAATTTTGGCAAAACTTGTAGAAAGAACTAAGCAATAGACTCACCATGAGTGTTGCATTCCATCCTCAGACAAATGGACAGTTTGAGAAGGTGATACAAATATTAGAAGATATGTTGAGAGCATGTGTCCTTGATTTTAAGGGCATCTGGAGCAAATATTTGTACTTAGCAGAGTTCGCCTATAATAACAGATACCAGGTGAGGATAGGCATGGCTCCATTTGAGGTGCTCTATGGTAGACCCTGTAGATGACCATCATGTTAGGCAGATTTTGAAAACCAAGTGCTTACTCGTCCAGATATGATTGAGGAAACGAATGCGTAGATCAAGCAGATTCAGAAGAGGCTAGCTACAACACAAAGTGGACAGAAGAGCGACCCTAACAGAAGACGGAAGCCCTTAGAATTTCAACCAGGACATAGAGTTTTTCTAAAGATCAGCCCTCAGAAAGGGATTAGACAATTTGGAGTCAAAGGGAAGCTAGCGCCGAGATTCATCAGTCCGTTTGAGATCATCAGACGGATTGGTGAGTGTGCTTATATCTTGAATCTGCCGAATAATATGTCCTCGATCCACAATGTGTTCCATGTTTCGAGGCTGCAGAAGTACAAACCAAACCCATCTCATGTTATACATTGGGAGGACATTGTACTTCGAGATGATTCTACTTACAAAGAACTAGCTACTAGGACCAAGGACATTTCCCTGGTCAAGGTCCTGTGGAGGCATCACAACCTGGAGGAGGCGACCTAGGAGCTAGAGAGTGAGATGCGAAGGAAGTACCCAGATCTCTTCACTAAAAGCATATGAGGGAACACATCATTTAAATACGTACTTCATTTAAATTTCAAGGACGAAATTTCTTTTAAGGGGTTAGGTATTATAACACCCCAGTTCTTTTCAAGTGAACACATCACAAAGAATGATTTAAAAAGAAATTAATCAAGTCAAAAATGCATTTAAAATGATAATTTTAATAAATTTCATGTATGATTTATAGTTTGAAATACATATATATTTATAGTTTGAAATATATATATATAGATCAGTTAATAAAAAAGATTACACTGTCAACCGCGGTCACTAACATGCCAACTGTGGTCATCAAAGGAAAATGACAAAAAAAAGGGTCACACTGGTGACCGCTGTCACTGAAGCGACAACCGCAGTCATTGCGTGATATTTAAAAAATTCAAGCCCCAATGTTGTCATTTCACTCACAGATTTCTCCAAATCATCCTAGAGCTTCAGAGAAATGATCCAGAGCTGATCCAAGGAGGATCTAAAGGTCTGAGGTAGGAATTCTAACCTCTCAATCATTTCAATTCAAGATTTGTGTATTGATTAGATAAATTATATAGATTTAGTCTCAGAAACTAGAATTTGAGAGTTATTGACGCACAAAGCGATCTTGAACCAAGTAAGCTTGGATCTTCCATCTAAACTAAGACTTTATCCATTTAGAACTAAATTTTGAAAGTTTTAACTATTCACTTATAGTTCTAGATGGATTTAGAGGAATTTCACCTATTTGGAGGGTTTTTGAAGGTGCAATTTCTTGAATAGCTAATAAAACTTGATCTACTCATCCTTTGAAGAAGTAGTCGGTTTTAAATATGTTTAATTTTTAGTTTGAAATGCGTTGACTATAATTTCGCACGTTAATGTGGTAAAAAGGAAAATTTGAATTTTTAACCCTTTTGATAAAAGATGGAATTTTACGATGAAAGTTGAATGAATTTTATTCGAAGTTCAAGGGGTTCAGAGACTTGGAAGAATTGTTTTATTTTGATTATATGAAATTCTAAATTTTGGAATGATCATGAATTAGTTGAAATTAGTATTTGGACTTTATAATTATTTAGAAACCATTTAAGCTTAAGAATATTTTTGAATGAGATTGAATGTGAGTTAGGAACTTAGAAAAGTCTTATTAATTGTTGAATTTTAGATTTTAAAATTTTAGAGGATTGAATATCTCGAGGGAAAGCAAGGTAGCTCTAAAGGTCTGTAGAATTAAGTGGGCGGGACTTCCTTGCTCATTAGTATTATGCAAATTTTGGATATTGAACAAGGTGTTTGCTAGTATAGGAATTAGATACATTTTTAGGATTGTTTGATATATTCTCAATTGTTTGTTGTGGTTGCTTGCCGAAGGTTTTTACTATTTTTATAGCATGTTTAAAGCATAGATCGATGCATGATTCTTATAATAAATATTTTAATTCATGTTATGATTTTCATGGATAGCCCATGTTTTGAAAATGATGCATGTTTTATTTCAATTCATTTAAATTATTATATTGTTCTTATTATGTGCAATGTAGTGTGATGAATAACTAAAGAAGATAAATTAAGATTAATAATTTAACATACCAGTGCGACTGACGAGCCTGAGGTGGATCGAGGTGGCATCTCCTATATGTCATTGCTTAAGATTGATGTGCCACAGGGCGGGTCATAGGTATCCCCTACAGATAGCTACCTGTGACAACGGATTGATCCTTGGATGATGAGTAGCCTAGGAACTTGATTCTTGGATTGTGGTGCCGAAAGTTAATGGTCCATATGGTGTTACCCTAGGAACTTAGAAAAGTTTTATTGATTGTTGAATTTCAGATTTTAAAATTTTAGACTATCGACTATCTTGAGGGAAAACAAGGTAGCCCTAAAGGTCTGTAGAATCAGGTGGGCGGGACTTCCTTGCTCATTAGTATTATGCGAATTTTGGATATTAAACAAGATGTTTGCTAGTATAGGAATTAGATGCATTTTTAGGATTGTTTGATATATTCTGGATTGTTTATTGTGGTTGCTTGCCAAATATTTTTACCATTTTTATAGCATGTTTAAAGCATATATCAATGCATGATTCTTCAAACAAATATTTTAATTCATGTTATGATTTTCATGGATATCCCATGTTTTGAAAACGATGCACGTTTTATTTCAATTCATTTAAATTATTATATTGTTGTTATTAGGTGAAATGTAGTGTGATAAGTAACTAAAGAAGATAAATTAAGATTAAGAATTCTACGTATTGGGGCGACTGATGATCCTGAGGCAGATCGAGGTGACATCTCCTTATATGTCACCGCTTGAGATTGACGTGCCATAGGGTGGGTCGTAGGTATTCCCTACGGATAGCTGCCTGTGACAATAGATTGATCCTTGGATGATGAGTAGCTTAAGAACTCAATTCTTGGATTGTGGTCCCAAAAGGTAACAGGCCATATGGTATTACCCCCAGATTCGCTCGAAGACCACGAGGGGAATATCGAGAGCGTTACTCTCTCAGTCTTAGGGTTACAACAAAACAATTGAATGTTTGAAACGCTTAATATGTGAAAGTGTGTGCTTATTTGGTATTCTGGTTTGTATAATGCTAATGATGCATAAGAGAGATCCACTGGGCTTTTAAGCTCACTCACTTTATTTTTTAGGTATTCACGGGTGCGGAGCTTAGTGATTCACATCAGAGCGGTCAATCTTTTGCAGGACTTCTTCTAGAGGTTGTAGTTTTTCTTTTCACTTTATTATTTTGGTGTTGTGCTGTAAATATTGAAAGCTGGCTTCTGCCCTATTTTCCTTTTGTTTTAACTATTTTATTTGTATCTATTTGTTAACTAATACTTTATTTTAGTATTATGAATGTTTGAATTTTCGTTGTTGAGACTCTAATTATTTTGATAATATCTTTCTATTGTTAAATTTCTAGTGACTTGATTTTCAATACAATTGTCAAAATGATTTTTTTTCAAAAATTTTGAATTGATTTATTTATTGACTTTCAAATTGAGAAAGCGATTTTAGAATTTGACTATGAGTTAAAATTGAAAATTTGACGTCCTGGTCTTCGGCGGGTGGAGGCACACGAGCACACGACCTCTCCTACCAAGTGGGCACGCTTCTCCGCGCTAACCCCTACGGCCCGGACGGTTGTCGGGCGTTCGAGGCATCATAGTTAAACATTAGTGGGAACGACGGATGGAGATGTGTGCACACAAGAGCAACATTTCTGAAAAATCGCCTAGTTACCGCGATAATGGACCATGGTAATACACTATTCACTCGAAACCATCTCTGATTGCCATGGTAACTGACCGTTGTAGTGCAATACAAAACAGAGAATCCTCTATGGTTACCATGGTAATGGACCTCAATAACGTATCTCGCCAATTTTGGTGACCGCGGTAATGCATCCTAGACCCTATTTTTTGAGTTTTCATGCATAGAATCGAGGACTACAGTAGTACCCTTCTCTACCGCAGTACACAGAAGAAGAACATGATATTACACTCCTGATATTACTTAAAATGCATACCAATTACTACTTAATTAGGTGGACATTAAATAATGGGTTAAGGATACTGAATTATGATATCAACCCTTTATAGGTTGAGGATTCGAATTATTAGAACAAGGATTAGAACAAGCGAAACATAACAATAGGTGGAAATGATTACCTTGCTCCTTAGTATTGTTTGAATTTTAATACTAAACATGTGGTGTGTTTTAATTTCTTAAATGTCTAGAAGCATTCTAGGATGTTGTTTATATGATTTGTAAATGGCATAAACGCTAGAATAACATGAGTTATATGTCCATGTTTAGTGTTTACAATGCTTTATAACATGAAATGATTGTTGCTTTATTTATGTTTCTATGAGATGATAAACATGATTACGTTATTGTACATTGATGCATTATACATGATGAAATGATAACTATATTTGTTATGAAATGTTCATTGATGCTCAAGCAAAGATAAACTAAGAATTGAACCATGTACTGTCGCAGTGGTCCATGGGGGATCACTATGGGTGTTCTCGCGATAAGGAATGATGAGTTTGCCCCTAGTTCCTAATGATAAAACTAAGGGTTTGACCCTAGTTCTTTGGTGATGGAGTGATAAATGTGACCCTAGTTCCTAAGTTGGGTGATGGGTGTGCCCCTATCCAATTGGAATCTGACATATAGTGCATTTTCCTCATCTTCTCCAATATGATAATGAAAAGAGAACACTAGGGTTAGACCCTTCGGTCTAATTAATGACTATTGATAACTTAATGTTTGAAACGTATAATGTATGATAAATCTTTGCATGTTCTATGTTTGATTTAAATAATGTTATTGATGTACAGTGTAAGATCCACTGGGCTTTCAAGCTCACCCCACATTTTCTTTTCAGGAGATCACTGACGAAGCTTCTTTGGCGAGTGCTAATTTGAAGACATAGGCATTTATATATCCTACTATTGAGATTATTTTCTAATGTTTAATTGAATACTGAGATTAGATCGAGCACATGGCTTATTAGATGATTATGTGTGTTGAACCTTT
>JAJIYU010019133.1:0-10905 GCA_030144865.1 Tinospora cordifolia | reverse complement strand
TGAAAAGGGGTTTCTAAGAAGAAGGCTAGAACAAGTCAAAAGGAAAGTGTCAACTTTTGCTTTAGGATAAAAAAAATGATAGCACTAGGGGGGGTTTTATATAGAGTTTCATGTATACAAGGGACGTTTTGGGCATGCTTACACTAGAAAATCATTCCATTTCTCCATGGGGACGTTTTGAAAAAACATAGATTGAGTGTGCACATGATTTGGAATGTGGGCTGATTTGGTTTCCAATTTCCAGTGTAAACACAAGATATGAGGTTTATTTGATTTCCTATTTACACGTGAACACAAAAAAGATTTATAATACTTACTAATCTTCGTTTGGACATAAATCTAGGTATGATATTGTGAGTAAGGCAACTTTTCAATATACTTTAGTAATTGATTCCTTTTCTTGTGCACACCAAATCAACAAGATTTGGCAACCTTCTATTTTGAATTAGAAATTTCTAATCTTGTTCCTTGGGTGTTTAGAAACAATTTTTAGCAACTTCTATTCTTGAATTAAAAACTTCTAATATTGTTCCCTAGGTATTAAGAAATATTTTTCACCAACTTCTATTATTGAATATTCCTAAGATGTATTGAAACATTTTTCAGCAATTTCTATTCTTGAATTAGAAACCTCTAATCTTATTCCTTGGATATTTAGAAACATTTTTCAGCAACTTCTATTCTTGAATTAGAAGCTTCTAATCTTGTTCCTAAGGTGTTTAGAAACATTTTTGGGTCCACATGAATTTAAAATAAATTCATATTTCTCATTTGGCCAAAATTTTGGACCCTTAGTACATATTTTTGGGTTCACATAAATTTAATAAAAATTCATTACTTTCAATTGGCTAAGTTTTTTCCCATTTTCTTTCCTAAATTTAGATTCTCTTAAGGCACACCAAGTAAATGAACTCTTAATTGAGCAAATGAAATGAATTTTTGATGCCTAAACCATTTGAGTGTTCACTTCATTACTTTTCATTTCGTTCCTTTTTTTTTATTTTCACTCCCCAAAGAGGTTTTTGGAGCAAATTTAAACTTGCCAATTGATTCTAGAAACGAATTGGACTTTATTTATCATTTCATCTAGTACAAGATTTTAGGGCATTACAACCTACCCTCCTTAGAAAGAATTTCGTCTCAAAATTTCTACATGCTCATTCGATAGGTACTTTCTCAAGGGTTTCTAGTAAATAGTTTGGTTCTGACTAATCTGTATGCCTAAGGGGTAATATCCTACATCGATCCGACACTAGAGTAATTTCTGGGCTAAATGAGCATTTGCGAGCTTTACTAATGCCAATCGCTTTTGGGAAACTTAGGTTCAAGTCTTGCCGAGAACAAAACCCTATACCCAGTCATTGGTGGCTAAGGTAGGGACAATATTAGTATGTAATGGGCCCGGGTTGTTACTATTGGTATCAGAATCGCTCTTTGTGTACCGGAGGTGTGAATCACGAGGACAAGATTGCTCCCAAGAGGTGTGGATTGTAATATCCCACATTAGTCTGACTTTAGGCGAATTTCTAGGCTAAATGTGCACTCGCGAGTGTCTCATTGTGACGAGCACTTTTGAGAAACTCAAGTTCGAGTCTTATTAAGAACAAAACCCTACACTTAGTTAGTGATGGCTAAAGTGGGGATAATATTGGTATATAGTGGGCCCAAGTTGTTACAAATGGTATTAGAGCTGCTCTGTGTGTGAATGAGGTGTGAATCATAAGGACAAGATTACTCCAAAGGGTGGATTGTAATATCCCATATCGGTCCGACAATAGAGCAATGCTTGGGCTCAATGAGCATTTGCGAGCCTTACTAGTATCGAGTGCTTTTGGGAGACTCGGGTTTGAGTCTTGCCAAGGACAAAACCCCACACCCAATCAGTGGCGGCTAAGGTGGGGACAATATTGGTACGTAGTGGGCCCAAGTTGTTAGAAATGGTATTAAAGCCGCTCTTTGTGTACCGGAGGTGTGAATCTCAAGGACGAGATTGCTCCCAAGGGGGTTGGATTATAATTTACCACATCAGTCCAACTCCAGGGTGATTCTTGGGCTAAATGTTCATGCGAGGGTGTCTCATTGTGCCAAGCACTTTTGGGAGACTTAGGTTAGAGTCTTGCCAAGAACAAAATCTTGCATCCAATCAGTGGTAGCTAAGGTGGAGACAGTATCATAACGATGCGCCCAGGTTGTTACATAAGGGCTTTATGTTTGTATTACTGTCTATGTGACGGCCTCTACTGAAACTACATGGTTACGGAACTATCTTTTGTTGAACTTAGCAAATCTGGGTTAAGTACTTCTACTATAATCCTTACGTTTTTCATCGATTTCATCTCCTATTGCATAGGGTTCTCTCAGCTTATTAACTTGGTTTGTGGATTGAATTGGCATGAAATGAGGCACTTTGAGATGATCCACAATCACCCAAATAGTGTCTTTTTCTTTTTGGTTCTTGGACAAACCATTGATGAAGTCCATGGCAATGTTATCTCACATCCATTTAAGGATAGAGAGTGGTTGTAACATTCTAGAGGGTTTCCGATGTTCTACTTTTGCTTGCTAACAAGTTAAGCATTTGGCAACATGTTTAGCCACATTTCTCTTTATTCCTCACCACCAGTATGTCTTATGGAGATTTTAATACATCTTGTCACAACCAAGATGCATCGTGTACCTAGTTTGATGGGCTTCATCCAGTATGGTTTGCTTACTCCATCCATTATGAGGCATGCAAACCCTATCTCCAAGTCTTAGGGTATTCTTCACATCAAGCTTGAAGTCAGAATGCTTACCTAGTTTAACTCCTTCTATCAGGCTTGTGAGCCATTTTTCTTGCCTTTTTCACTCTTGATTTGGTGCAGAAGGTCGCAATGGCAATTTATGTTATGGAAATAGGCTTGTCTTTCATTCAGACCCAGCCTAAAGTCTTTGGTTAACTGGTACTTCTATTTAAGGTTGAAAATTCTTTGGTAACATCCCACCTCCGTATGAGTATACTTGACTACACGACAGGCCTTGGGATTGCTGCTTTAAGTGACTAACACTTTCTTTTTATTCTTAAGATTCAAAACATAACCAAAAAAGCTTTTAAGGAAATTAATTTTATTAATTGGAAAAGTTTAGGTGCAAAACCTTATTCACGCCAAAATTCATAAATGCTAACATATAGTAATTTTTTAGTAGAGAATTCTATGTCACTAATTAAATTTAAAACAAGTTTTATTTCCTGATATTGTTATACTAGGGTTTCTAGGGTAGGTCTTGATCTTCTTGAGCCTCAATAGCAAATACTCTGCCTGGTTCCACCCACAACCCTGATTATACCCCTAGTTGGCATTCTACTATTGTTGTCTACCCCAAGAATGATCATTCTAACCTCCTTCTTGAATGTTTTGTGGCTGAGGAGCCTAAGCGGGTGCAATCGGACAATTTCTGGTGAGATGAACCTTTTGCCTGCACACATAGCTCAGTCCTTGCTTCCTCGCTTGTTCTTTGACTCTTCATTATTTTGCCCCTATTTTTGTGTCAGTGATGTTTTCTCATCGCTCTTATTCTTCATTGGGGCTTTTTGGTTTCCTTTTGCATTCCTTGGCCTTTTGTTCTTTCTCCTCCACCATTGTTCTAAGTTGAACTCTTGTTCCAGAGTTAGAGCTTTTTCCAAGACCTTTTTGTATGTTTTTAGGCCAAGAATTATTACTATCTTTCAGATCTCCATCTTGAGATCCCATGTAAAATGATTAGCCTTTATCTTTCTTCTCTAATCAGTTCTGGCGAAAATTTGGCCAATTCAATGAAGTTTGTCTCATATTTGGCTACGATTAGGTTTTTCTAGTTTAGCTGGACAAATTCTTCCTATAGCTTACTCAGTGTTGCTTTAGGAAAGAACTTTTCATAGAAGATCTCCATGAACTCTTCCCAATTCATCTTCTCTAGTTTTTGTTTCATTTATACTATCATGACTCTAGATTCATGTTTCTAGGTTCTCTATTTGTTCAGTGGTGTAACAGTTTATGCTTCTACATTCTTTTTGTTCTTGGGTATAGAATTTGGTTTCATATGCATACATATAAACAAGTCAAGCATGTTTTTCACACAATCATACAAGTTCACGTTAGCATAGCAAAATTTCAAGCTTCCATTTAAGCTTCTAGGTTCAAATGTCTCACACCACTTTACCCCTTCCACTTAGATTTTTACTTAGAAAATTGCAACACCCAAACAATTTCGCAAATGTCTTGATAACTAAGGTTTCTTTAGCCCACTATACCTGACCGTCCCATACCAATTGAGCATAGAGAAACAACATTTTCCAAAGTTACCGATCATTCACCAAACATAGGCCATCATTCTCCAAGTCCAGGCTTCCTCCATAACCCCAAATTCCTATGCATCTCATACCATATAGAAACTAGAGTTATAGAATCTTCCTGATCTCGTGTCCTGACCAAACAAGTGTTTTGTTCTCACACATTTTCAGTTTCTAACCTATGTCCTAGAGTTTTATGCATTTGATCCTCTGTGCCACCAATGTTTCTACCTAAGGTTATTTCCCTAGACCCAAGGTTTCAATTTGGTTGACTCACAACCTCTATCTAATCAAGGCACCACCTTTGGCATCTATTTCGACTTCTAGTCAGTTTCTTGCCCTAATTTTTCACCTTCTAATTTTCTTTTATAGAAAATAAGTATTTTCTTCAACTCAAACCCCTCTTACAAGCTAGTGGAACAACCTCCAAATCAGGCGGTGAAACTGAAGTCTGCTTAATAACCATGCTTTCTCATGTGAGATAATCCACCTCCCTTTCAATGTTTAGCTTTACTCTGGACAAGGCAAAACCACTATCAGCTTAATTTGCAGTCTTTGTATCCAAACAAAACATTTCAAAACATATATTTCCTTTTTGAAAACACTTTCTAAAACATTTTCCATAAAAATAGATGGTAGGGCATACAAATTTTTCAAGTCTAATACTATTGTAGGTATAAGACTAACTTTCTAATTCTAGCCCAACAACACATGTTTAGGCTTGACTTTCTATTTCTAGCCCAAGGCATCTAAAGCCTAGGCTCTGATACCACCTTTGTAACGTCATGACCCACGAGACTTTCAGTTGGACTTAACCACAAGGCGGGCCGGGCCGATGTTACATTTACAAGTATACAACTTGACTTTCCATTTCATTTATCCTATGCCTTCAACAAGAGTACACAACTTGACTTTCCATTTCGTTTATCCCATGCCTTAAACAAGAGTGCTTAACTCACATTTATTGATGAAATTCAATAAGGCAATAATACAAGGGATAAAAGAAAACTTTCAAATCTTTATTGATTTAATAAAATAGAAACAAGTACATAACTTGAATTAAAAACACAAAAAGGAAGAGTACATAACTCCAAATTAGAAACATAAAATTCAGTGGAGATCTTACATTTTAAATATTCAAAATTTAGACTACAAGTCCTTGCATCAAAATAGAAAATAGAAACTTCCAAAAACTAAACATTCTAAATTTCAAGCATGCTTCATCATGTGTTCAATTTCCTGAAAAGATAAGAAAGGAAGGGTGAGCACATAGCCCAGTGGATCATTCTTAAAAACAACTAAGTCACTAATTCAAATCAATAACACATCTAATTTCAAACACTTGCATACAATAAGTGATTCAAACAATTTCTTGTGTATGATTGTATGTTAGACTGAAAGAGGGTCCAAGCCATTGATGTTCTTATCAAAATACCCACTTTTGAGTGGAATTCAATTCATCTTGTCATGTTTCATTTGGAATAGGATCTCATGTCCATATTCGAAGTATTTTAGGCTATACACATCTACACATAATAATGAGACCCATGTACACTAAGTATATGTAAAGAACACTCATATTATCCCTTTGGATCACTATGACGGTACGTGGTTATTAAATTTCAAGTTCTTATATTTAAATCTTACATTCATGAATCATACATAAAACAAATAAAATTCATCATACAAACATTTAAAAGCATGAAACATCACATAACATGTACATACATCTAAAGTAAACCTAAGCATGGAACTAGGCATGACATGATCTCGTGAATGCTTGAACATGCACACGTGCTAAAACTGAATTTTAAATCATGAATGATGAAATTGAAATCTGAAAGTATATATGATAAATTGATATTAAAACATGCATGAACACGCTATCAATCCAAACTAGTAAAGTAAGAGTTTAAGAAGTCTCATTCACCTTAGTTGCTAGTTTGTAGAAAATCTGTCAGAGGTTCCCTTCTCCCAAATGTCTAGCATTTTAAGCACACTCAAAAACACTTAATAAAATAAACTTCTTACTTTGAAACACTCTAGAACACAAGAGAATTGAGAAGGGGTTGCAAAGAAGAGGGCTAGAACAAGTTAAGAGGGAAGTGTCAACTCTTACTTTGGTATAAGAAGAATGAGGCACGGGGGGGGATGGTTATATAGAGTTTCATGTGCACAAGGGATGGTTTGGTCATGCTCACACTAGTAAATCTTTCCATTTCTCCATGGGGACATTTTGGAATGCATAGATTAAGTGTGCACACGATTTGGAATGTGGGCTGATTTGGTTTCCAATTCCTAGTGTAAACACACGATATGAGCTTTATTTGATTTTCTATTTATGTGCGAACACAAAAAGGATTTAAAATACTTACTAATCTTTGTTTAGACATTATTCTAGGTGTGATATTGTGAGCAAGGCGACTTTCCAATATGTTTTGGTAATTGATTCCTTTTCTTGTGCACACCAAATCAATAAGATTTGGCAACCTTCTATTTTGAATTAGAAACTTCTAATCTTGTTCCTTGGGTGTTTAGAAACATTTTTCAGCAACTTCTATTCTTGAATTAGAAACTTCTAATCTCGTTCCTTGGGTCTTTGGAAATACTTTTCAGCAACTTCTATTATTGAATTAGAAACTTCCAATCTTGTTCCTACGGTATATAGAAACATTTTTCAGCAACTTTTATTCCTAAATTAGAACTTCTAATCTTGTTCCTTAGATATTTAGAAATATTTTTCAGCAACTTCTATTCTTCAATTAGAAGCTTCTAATCTTGTTCCTAAGGTTTTAGAAACATTTTTGGGTCTACATGAATTTAAAATAAATTCATATCTCTCATTCGGTTAAGATTTTGAGCCCTGACCACACACTTTTGGGTTCACATAAATTTAATAAAAATTCATAACTTTCAATTGACTAAGTTTTTTTTTCATTTTCTTTCCTAATTTAGATTTCCTTAAAGCACACCAAGTAAATGTACTCTTAATTGAGCAAATAAATTGAATTGTTCACTTTATTTCATTCTTTTTTTCTTAAATTTCACTCCCCTAAAAGGTTTTTTGAGCAAATTTAAACTTGACAATTGATTCTAGTCGTATTCATTTATCATTTCATTTAGTACAAAATTTTAGGTATTACATTTCCTAATACCTTGTAACACCCCAACCCCCGTATTTTGCGCAATGAGTGTTTGGACTTAACCACTATTGAAACAATTGAAACAGTGGACTTAAGCAGTTGGCGGGCCAGGCAGGTGTTACTTTACAAGTAACACGCACTTGACTTTCTAAACCCAATATCCCATGCTTTAATAAAAACAAATGTACAAGGCTACATTATAATAGATAAAAGGAAATTCATACTCTTGATTTAATCATAAAGAATAGTACATAAAAATAAAAATGTCTATAGTAGAATTAAAGACATAAATGGGCAAACATAACCTACATAAAAAATTTCAAGATAAAAGGGCACTAAAAGGGAGGTGTCCCACATTCTTCTTCACAAGTTCAAATTTCTGAAAAATGTTAAAGGAAGGTTGAGCACAAAGCTCAATGGATCTTAAACAACTATCCTCATATTCAAGACATCAACACATACATATTTCAACCGCTTTCAAGAATTAAGGCGTTTCAAGCATTTAGATTGTGTAAGTTGTAATTAGACCAAAAGAGTTTTTCAACCCTTGATGTTCTCAACTAAATGACTTCTTCAAGTGAAATATGACATTTCTTAGTCTATTTCATTGGACACTTAGGGATTCTAACCCATCAACCAATCACTTGGGTTTTACAAACCTCATGAACTAATCATAAGAAGAGAACACTCATAGTGTTACTCAAACAACTATGATGATACGTGGTTTGTATCACTATTTTTCTCATCTTAGACATCATGTTCAAGAAATAATAATAATATTTCAGAGCATACAATAAACTGAAAAATAAATTTCAGAATTTAAGAAAACATGAAACAACTCATTCATCATTCAAAATCATGCACCAAAACTTTGAACTCATCCCTAAACATGATACTACCATGAATGAACATAAAAATAGGTATGATCCTAAACATTTATCAGATCTGAAACATTACATGAATGGGAATAGAAATTGAAACTAAACATTAAAAAATTTTCAGAAAAACAAACCAATCGAAATGGACATGCTAATAGCTTAAATATGAAAAAGGTTTAAGAGGCAACTTCCACCTTAGCTTAGACGTTTTCCAAAAATCTAGCCCATGTTTCCCCCACATTTTTGTTACTTCAAACCTCTACAAAACGACTCTCTAATGATCACTAAAACTCTGAAACTAGAAGCCTTTCCTTAGGCACAAAATGAGACATCAAGAAGAGGAAGAGAAAGAAGAATAAGATAGCACACTAGTGGTGTTTCACTTGCTCTTGGAATGAATGGGGTATTTATAGTTTCTCAAGGCCTAAGGGAGACATCTTGGGGCAGCTTGGGTAATATGGGCAGCCACTCTCATTTGGGCAAGTTTCCAAACACTAAAGGTAGGACATGGTAAGTGCGCATATTTGGACATGTGTGCATATCTCTTTTGTGGGCCCACTAGTGATCTTGCTAGTCTTTGTTTCTAATTTAATTTCAAAGATTGAAATTCTTCTAGAACGTCCCATGCAATGGTCTTGGATGTCCCATAGAGAGAGTGAATATTCTCTCATATCTTTTCCCTTTGATTCCTTTGCTTGCTCATCACACTTAGGCAAAAAGGCATGTTTTCTTCTCTTTCCTTTGGACGTCTAGCTAGTGGGTGTATGATATCAAAGCATGAGAGACACCCAATCACATGTTGATATTTAAATCAGATCCCCTAAGAAATCTTCTAATTTGGTCATGAGTATGGGTGGCGTCCCATATGTGAGAATCACCCAATCTAGGCGCCAAAATGGGAGAGTAAAGTTTTCATTTTTTATTCGCTCTTGTGAGTGTGGGATGGCTAGGGTTTTATGAGCATCACTTCAGATTTCAAACCTTCCTAATTAGGTTATTTCACATATGTGCACAAACGCATGCATGGGTGGACCAGTTTTTGCTTAGGTGAGGCATGGAGCACATGATCACTAACTTGGTGTATGGAATCAATCTTCATGGATTTCCAAATCCTAGGTGGGACATCCCAAATGTGCAGTGCACTGAATCACCTATGTGGCACATCAGATCATGATTAATGGAATCAAATAAGGAAAGACGTCCCATGGTGGTTGAGTAGGGTGGGGTGCACCCGATTGTGGTGTTCCACCCATGTAACTTGCACATGCTTTGGGTGGCCATGCCTTCATGGGTTCACATGAATTAAAAAAAAAATATCTCCCTAACCACTAAGAATTTAGGTGTATAACCTATAGTTTTAGAAGCACATGATCAAGACACAAAATTTTAAGGTATAGTTTGGCCCAATGCGTTTTTCTTTAGAAACCTTCTTTATTTAGAGCCCACTAAAGGTACTCACCCAAATCTTGGCCAATCGTCTCAATTTTTGGATATGTGGTGTGTCTTGTTAGTTTATGTCATCCCATAGAATTTCAGGTCATTTTGATTCCTCAAAGTACCCGAAGCACTTCTTTCCTAATTTAAAACCCCGGAAGGGTGTTTGGCAAATAAGAGCCCTAATCCTAACCAATTGAGCTAATTTTCGGACATGTTATTCAATTGGCCGATTCAAGTCACTTTGCTTCATTTTAGGTGATTTTGGATTCCAAAATGAGAGTTTTAGAACTTGCCAAATTTAGCCCTAAAACGAGCTCGGTTTCATTTTGCACCCAGATTTCACTAAATAGACCTTGAATTTTGTTTCATTTGCTACAGAGTTTTCAGGGTATTTGTAACATTCCAATTTTCAGTCGGACCTCCCATCACGTGTTGTCTCACGTGTGGATTGTCGCTTGTTGAGAATCGAAATACTACTTAAAAATTTTCGTTCAATCAAAATTCTTTTCTTTCAAATTTGGGTTCCAATCTGATGCTTCTAAGTAAATATTTGAAAATACATATTATATAAAACAAAAGATCCAAATAATTTCTCATTAGACTCACATAATTTCTACATTCATACAATTTAAGCTAAAAAAATCAAAAATCATAATTTTCAAATAATTGCAGTAGAATCATTTCTAAATTCCCATTAAAACAGTAATTGTTAATTTATAATATCGTTCAAGGATATAATCAACTGAAGTTAAAATCAAAATAAACAACAGCAAAATAGTGAAAGTAAATTTAAATGTGAGTCATAAATGAAGTTCTGCTCCAATTAAATAAATAAAACACAACTTCTAAAATCTCTTATCTCAGACAACCTCCCCATGAGGTGTCCAATAGAAAGTGCGAGTCTCTTGACATAGATTGTTGTATATGTAACACCCCAACCCCTGAATCTTTAAGCATTGGACACGACCACCATTCTCTTGACGGTGGACTAAACCAAATGGCGGGCCGGGCCGGTGTTACAATACAAGTGACACACACTTGACGTTCTTTCTATTTCAATTATTTCATGCCTTGATTGTATTGAACAGAACATAACTTAAACATAAGAATTTAATAAGGCAATAATAAAAGAAATAAC
>JAJIYU010019132.1:0-10904 GCA_030144865.1 Tinospora cordifolia | reverse complement strand
CAACCACAGAGATTAAAAGCAAGGAAAACAACAAGATTCATATATAATAACACATCAACCATTCAATGAAAAAGACTCAACATATAGTTCTAATGCATGGTCTAAGTGTTACAACATCAAGTTCATTCAATATGCATGAAACATTGAATCTAGAATTGCTTGTGATGGTGAATAACATGCAAAATCTGATGAAAAGACACCTCATTTCATGAAACAACGCATCTAAAGCCTTAAAATTACTCATGAATATGGATGTGAGCAAATCTTAGTGCACAAATGAATCAAATAAGTAGCATTTTCAGAGTTAAGAAGAGAATAATATGAGTTATGAAGCAAAATCACCATGAAAGCATAAGATAACACACAAAACATATTAAATCATCTAAACACTAAAACAAATGCAAGAAGCTAATGAGAAATCAAAGAAAAACACTTACATTTTAATTAAAAGAGGGTGAAAAGCTTGAAATCTTGAAGAAGAATCTCAAAAGCCACAAACAAAATCAAATTTTCAACACAAAAATGCAAGAAATGACCGCAATCTTTGTTATAAAGGACGCATGGACCGTAGTCATGCTTTATGGACCGCGGTCCATGTGCCTATTTCATGTGAAAAATGGACACAACGAACTGGTGACCGCGGTCTACAGTTTTTCACTGTGAGTGAGGACCGCGGTCTTCAGAGTGATTTTCAAATGCATGTTCTGTGGATCGCGGTCAGTGGAAATGCATACATTGGTGACCGCGGTCCTTGTGTTTCAGCACAAAACAAATCATTCTGTGGACCGCGGTCTTCAGAGTGAGGACCGCGGTCTACAGAATGTAACTTGTGTATTCTGCCTGTAGACCGAGGTCTTCAGATCATGGACTGCGGTCTACAGTTTTATGGACCCTTTTTAGTCAATTATAAGTGCATAAACACAATTTCTCCCTGAAATCTAACAAACTAAACTAAAAAATATAATCATGCAAACTCCTATAGTGGTTTTCCTCCCACTCAGCGCTAAATTTAACGTCGTTAGCTCGACGAGGATACGTTGCTTCAAATGTTGAGGAGAACCGTCTCCACCATCTGTTTTGGACCACTGTAGAAAATTTTCAGTCTTTGGCCATTCACCTTGAACTTGTGACCATCAACCAGGCTCTGTACCTCTACTGCTCCATACGGGAAGACTTAAGTGACTAAAAACGGTCCCGACCATCAAGATTTGAGCTTACCCAGAAACAAACGGAGTCTAGAATTGAAAAGAAGCACTTGCTGCCCAGGTTTGAACTCCTTTTTCTCTATGACTTGATCATGCCATTTCTTCACGCGCTCTCTGTAGATGGTATTGTTCTCAAATGCTTCTCTGCGAAACTCTTCAAGTTCTATGAGCTGCAACAACCGGTTCTCACCACAAGCCTTTGCATCAAAATTTAACTTCTTAATCGCCCAATAAGCTTTGTGTTCTAACTCGCAAGGCAAGTGACAAGATTTCTCATATAGTAATTGATAAGGAGACATGCCAATGGGTGTTTTAAATGTTGTTCTATAGGCCCACAGTGCATCATCTAACTTCAATGCCCAGTCCTTACGGTTTGTACCGACCGTTTTCTGCAATATTGACTTGATTTCCCAGTTAGACACTTCAGCTTGCCCGTTAGTTTGAGGATGATAAGGTACGGCAACCTTGTGTCTCACACCATACTTAGTGAGAAGGTTGTTGAAGAATTTATTTCAAAAATGTGTTCCTTCATCACTCACAATGGCTTTAGGAATACTAAAACAGGAGAAGATATTTCTTGTCAGGAACTTAAGGACCACTCGTGCATCATTCTTTGTTGTGGCCACAGCCTCCACTCACTTAGAGACATAATCAACCGCTAACAGAATGTATTGCTTGCCAGCTGATGGTGGAAATGGCCCCATAAAGTCAATGCCCCACATATCAAACAATTCCACTTCTACAAATGATGTAAGAGGCATTTCATTCTTCCTGGAAATGTTTCCTTGCTTCTGACATGCCTCACAAGTCTTGACAAACTGATAGGCATCTTTTAACATGCTTGGCCAATAAAACCCACTCTTAAGGACACGTCTAGCTGTTCTTTGATGGCTATAGTGACCACTATAAGGTAAAACATGGCAATCATGAAGAACTTTATTAATTTCAGGCTCAGGAATGCAACGACGAATCACCTTATCAGCACACCTCCGGTAAAGAAAAAAGTCATCCCAAAGATAGAACTTACTTTCATGTATAAAACATTTTAGCCGACTCTGAGATAGATCTGGTGGTGTTACGCCTGTGGCTTTGTAGTTAGCAAAATCTGCGTATCACGAAAGGTTGTCATTTACTGCCAAGAGACGCTCATCTGGGAAGACCTCCACTATCCCCTTTGAATAAGGATTTGCTTCATTTGGCAGGCGAGACGAGTGGTCAGCCACAACATTTTCTATACCCTTCTTGTCTATTACTTCAATATCAAATTCCTACAATAGCAAGATCCACCTTACTAATCTTGGTTTAACATCCTTCTTAGCAAACAACTGTCTGATTGCTGCATGATCAGTGAAAACTTTGACATGTAAGCCCACAATGTATGATCTGAACTTGTCACAAGCAAAAACAACAGCTAGCAACTCCTTTTCAGTGGTTGTATAGTTCTTTTGAGCATCGTTTAATGTTTTGCTTGCATAATAAATGGCTCTGAACATTCTATCACGCCTTTGTCCCAAAACTGTTCCTACTACATAATCACTAGCATCACACATGATTTTGAATGGTTCCCCCCAAACTGGTGTTGATATTATTGGAACGGTTGTCAAGGCTTTCTTAAGTGTGTTAAAAGCATCAACACACTCAGCTGTGAAGATAAATTCAGCCTCTTTTTCCAACAATTGGCATAGAGGACGAGTTATGTGAGAGAAGTTCTTAATAAATCTTTGATAAAACCGTGTATGCCCTAAGAAACTCCGCACCTCACGCACTGTTGTTGGTGGTGACAAATTCTCTATTGCTTGAATTTTTGCTTTATCAACTTCTAAGCCATTAACAGAAACTCTATGGCCCAAGACAATGCTTTCCCGAACCATGAAGTGACATTTCTCCCAATTTAAGACTAGATTTTTTTCTTCACACCGGGAGAGAACTCGTTTCAGATTATTGAGACATTGTTCAAATGTCTTACTAAACACTGAGAAGTCGTCCATGAATACCTCTATGATGTCGTCAATCATATCAGCAAATATTGCCGTCAAGCATCACTGGAACGTTGTTGGTGCATTGCAAAGGCCGAATGACATTCTCTTAAATGCATAAGTGCCATATGGACAAGTGAAAGTAGTCTTTTCTTGATCTTGTGGTGCAATGACTATTTAATTATATCTAGAATATCCATCCAAGAAACAATAGAAATCATATCCAGCAATACGATCCAGCATTTGATCCACAAAAGGTAAAGGGAAATGGTCCTTACGAGTTGCCTTATTCAGCTTTCGATAATCTATGCAAACACGCCATCATGTTGTTGTTCTTGAAGCTATGGACTCTCCTTTTTCATTTGTAATCACAGTCATTCCCCCTTTCTTAGGCACAACATGAATAGGGCTAACCCATGGTGAATCTGATATAGCATAGATGAGTCCAGCTTTTAGCCATTTCATAACCTCTTTCTTCACCACTTCTTTCATAATAGGATTGAGCCTTCGCTGATGTTCCACCATTGATTTGTGTGAGTCCTCCATTAAGATTTTATGCATGCAGATGGCCAGACTTATCCCTTTGATATCTTCAATAGTCCATCTTAATGCAGATTTATGCTCTTGTAACACCTTCAGCAACTTTCCTTCTTGAATAAGTGCAAGTGAGGAGAAGATAATAATTGGAAGTGATTTGCTTTCATCCAAAAATGCATATTTTAAATGCTCCAGTAGTTGTTTCAACTCCACTTCCTTAGGAGGCTCTTGAACACTTTCAGATGACTGATTTTCAGGCAATTGTTCCTCTTTACTGTGGAATTCTGGTGCGCTTGCTTCTAAGGCTAGCACCACAAGCTTTTCTTCGTCTGTCATAACTTCATGAAATGTGAATGAATGAGAGATGCTTCCCACCAACTCATCTTGTGAGCTTAGTGCCTCCACTACCTTGCCAATGCAAGAGTTTAAGATCTCTACCTTGTTGCATTCATGTAGGTCACTAGGATATTGCATTGCCTTGTACAGATTAAAGATCACCTTCTCATCATTAACTCTTAAAGTTAATTCTCCTTTGTGTACATCAATGAGAGCATACCCGGTAGCTAGAAACTGTCTTCCAAGGATAAGTGGTATTTCACAATCTTCCTCCACGTCTAGAACCACAAAATCCACTGGAAATATGAACTTATATACCTTGACCAACACATCCTCAACCACTCCTTTTGGATATGTTAAAGATCTATCAGCTAGTTGAAGAGTAATAGTTGTTGGCTTGATTTCTGTCATTCCCAACCTTTTACATACAGCCAAAGGCATCAGATTTATGCTTGCTCCAAGATCACATAATACCTTCTCAAAAATTTCGGACCCAATATCGCAAGGTATAGTGAAGCTACCTGGATCTTTCAACTTTTGAAGAAGCTTCTTATGTAGGATTGCACTGCATTCTTCAGTGAGCTTGACTGTTTCAAAATCCTCCAGCTTCCTTTTCTTGGACATGATCTCCTTCATAAACTTTGCATAATTGGGCCTTTGTTGGAAAACTTCAGCAAATGAAATGTTTATATGGATTTTCTTAAACATCTCCAAAAATTTAGCAAACTGTTTATCCATCTTCTTTTTCTGAAACCTTTGAGGAAAAGGTAAGGGTGGAGTTTCAGAAATTCTGCTCTCTTGATTTGCTCTTTCTTTGGCCTTCCCTTTTAATGATGTCGGTTCTTCACGTGACTTATGGATGACACATCCTTCTCATTGCTAACAGCTCCTTCAGCTTCATTAGGTAGTATACTTGGATTTGGAGGACCTATTACCTCTTTGCCGCTCCTTGTAGTAACCGCCTTGCAGCTCTCCTTTGGATTTACTTGAGTATCACTTAGAAAAGAGCTCCGCTGCTGATTTGACACTATTTGTGCCAATTGCCCCACTTGTGTTTCCAGATTTTTAACAGTAGCATTAATGTTTCCAACTTGAAGTTCAATTTCGGAAACTCTTGTGTCATTTTTATCAACCCTGCCAGTCAACTCTTTGAAAAATCTTGAGTGCATACTCATCATTTCATCAAGTTTATCCTCCAAATACGGCTTCTTATCTTGCAAAGGTTGTTGATTGACAAAACTTGGAGGCATTTGAGCATTTCTGTTATTTGCATATGAGAAATTTTCATGGTTTCTCACACCTGGATGGTAATACTTTGGGACATTATATCCCCCAGCTGGTGCTTGATACCCGTTGAATCTGTTCATTGCATTCATCTGTTCAACTGAAGCTTCTCCATGATAGGATGACTTGGTTGCTTTGGCAATGGAGTGCACTTGTTGATGTTGTTGAAGTTGCGCTCCACTATTCTTTTCTTCCACCAAATTCAACCGACGGGTCATTGCTACAATTTGGGCATGCAAGGCACTGATCTCGTCAACTTCATGAATTCCCACTCTCTTAGCTGAACTTCTTTCTGTACCATGTCCATAAGCGTTAGCTGCCATGTCCTCAATCAGTTGAGTTGCCTCTGTGGTTGATTTCCCCATCAAAGATCCTCCAGCTGCTGAATCTACGAAAGCCCTTGTGAGCGGTGTAAGTCCACTATAAAACATTTGAATTTGAAGCCAAGGTAGATAACCATGCTGTGGGCAATGCCTTAGTAGGTCTTTAAATCTCTCCCGAGCTTCATATAGAGATTCAAATTCAGATTGTTTAAAAGAGCTAATCTCCCCTTGCAGCTGATGCACTTTGGCTGGCGTGAAATACTTTTGTAGAAACTTTTGGCCCATTTCTTCCCAAGTTGTGATACTTCTTGGAAGCAAGGTTTGCAGCCAACTTTTTGTTTTATCCCTTAATGAAAAGGGAAACAGTCTCAACCTAAGCTGATCTTCAATTACTCCATGGATTTTTACAGTATCGCATATCTCCATGAAGGAGTTTAGATGTACCATTGGATTTTCCACAGCTGAGCCTCCAAACTGTTGCTGCTGCACCCTAGTGATCAAGGACGGTTTCAACTCAAAAGTGTTTGCATTAATGGGAGTCCTTGCTATGCCCGAGTAGTTCTTGTTTAAAACAGGTTTGAAGAAGTCCCGTAATGGTGCCTTTCCTTTATTACCAACACCCGAACTACCACTTTCAGCCATGTTTGATGCACGTTCTTGAGCCTCCAACCGAATCTGACTTATTGTTTTCAGCAAATGTGAATCGTGGTGGTCACTAGGACGTCTACTCATACAGGCTTGAAACACAAAAACACAAACAGATCAATGTATTCTTTAGTAATGATAAGATAATTCAGTTAATAAGTAATCATAAAATAAGATATCATCTTGACTAAAACCAAACCAAATTCAACTGGTTTAAAAAAAAACACTAACACCCTTTTTCCCCAGCAACTACGCCAACAACTTGTTGGCAATCCCGCAAGTGTACGAGATAGTAGTAGTAATAACCGGTAAGACCGGGTATCGTCCTCAGGGAAAAAGGGTTGCTTTTGTTTTCTAATACCTGGTTTACTATTGATCACAGTTTTATCAAGACTAGACTGGATGTGATTAAATTAATTTTTAACTCTAGAAACTGTGCTAAACAAAGATAATTGTTAATGTTAAGAATTCACTAGATAAACATGTCTAGGATAGTGAATGTCGCTGCTTAGTTTGTAAATCTTTGTTGTAGTTATGAATTAGCTAATCTATGAGCTATGGCATCAATGGTTGAAATCCTTTCCCAAGGTATTTCAACACTCACTAGATTTGTTTTGTCAAACCCTCTTCCGAGGCGTTCACTTAACAATCTATGTGTTTAGTTCAACAATCCTTGTACAACTCCCTAGATTGGTCAACAATCTCCCGATTAATCAACCGGTCTAAGTCCAAATTGTGATATCTACCCTTTAGGCTTCTCTCCCGAGATAGACCAAAGTATTAAGTTCAATACATCTATGGCCATTAGACATAAGGCTTTAAGTCTACACAATAAGGAATATAATCTATAACTTAGGAACTAAAATTAGATATTACAAACCATGCTTTGAACATCACATCCCAACAATAAAACTGATTAGCTAGACATGAATTCAAAGGAAATCGTCAAATTAAATTCAAAGAAGCAATATATACTCAAATCTCTTTAACAATCTTCAATTCTCAATAAAAATCTAGTCTTTCATGCCCTAATAGTCGTCACAGTGATTTTTCTTCGATCTTCGATCCCCCGGACTCTAATTACCCTTTTCTATTTATAGTCCTACACTAAAAAACCTAAAAAATATGAAAATCTAGCTAGATAATCGAGTGACCGCAGTCAGTGACCATGGTCCATGAATTTGATGTCAAAACCCAGGAATTCTCACATTCTGTCCACTGCGGTCTGTGCTATCTCTGTGCCAATTACATTTTGGTGACCACGGTCTCCAGTTTATGGACTGTGGTCACCAGTGCAATATGTGCTGGTTCTGTTCTTCTGTTGTTACTGCGGTGTCAGTTCTTGGACCGCGGTCTTTTGGTATTTGCTCTTGATTCCATCTCTTATTTGCCTTCTTCTGATGCATTCTTCTGTGTGCTTCAACCTATATCCTGCAATACATGCAATTCCTTTCCCAGACATTATTTTCTTATAGAAGAATATCAAAACTATAGAAAACAAGGCTTAAAAGTCATTAAACAATGTAAATCTGTAACTACATGCAACTATTGCTAATTATGCAATTCTTTACTTCTATCCTTTCTTATTTCCTATAAAATGCATCATTTTGCCTATTCTAATGTTAGTTTGCTATGCAACTAACAGGGAGTTCATCTACCTGACCAACTCGAACCTTTTGGGTTGGTTTGGGTTGGGTTGCATTAGTTATTTGGGTTGGGTTAGATTTTAAAATGCATAACCCGAAGAGTTTGGGTTGGGTTGCGGGTTGAATACTAAAAACTCCGAATATAACCGACCCAACCCAATCTTACTTATTCTTCTTTTTTAATTATAAATGCTTTTAAAAATAAATGAAATAAGTTTTTGAAATATTTTTATTATATATAAATGATAAACTTATAAGTAACTATTTAAATTGATATGATTATTTATGTTATATCAAATATTCTTTCTATATAAATACCATCTATTATTTTCAAAAACTAATAATAATTCTTTTTTTCTTTCTACAAAATCTTCGATTTTACATTAGAAGAATTTCAATTTGAAAGATGACATCATTTAATTTTACTAATGTTAAATTTATGTAAATCAAGTAATAAGAAGATTTTAAAAATATTATTATTTTTGTATGTATAATGAGTTGACTATAAATTATAATTAAAAATAAATATATAGAAAAATTTTAATTTAATAGTTCTTTTGTAACAAAAACATTAAAATATAATAAAAAATATTGAATTAGAGCAAACCCGATAAACCAACTCAATCGAAACTGAATCTGAACTGTTTGGGTTGGGTTAAGTTTAACCATAAATTGGTTTAGGTTGAATTTGAAATTTTCCAATCCGAACTGTTTGGATTGGGTTGCGAGTTTACCTAAATTTGATCCAACCCAACCCACAAACACCCCTAATCTGCAAGCCAATAAATCGATTAAGAAGCGCGCATATCACCAAAACCGTCCAACGATCCTTGGAATGTGGGTGTTTGTGGAGTGGAAAATTCCAAGGTGGAGGCTGCCACGTGTTATCCGTTGATTTTCTCTTGCAAGCTTCATCTAATCACTTTTGAAAAGTAGGAAGCCCTGGCAAATTTGCCCCTCCTTTGTTTTTACGCTTCTTGGGCTTTTCTTTTCCATCATCTTGTCTCTCTTCTAATACTTCATGTTTAGCTGTGTTGATTGGAACTAACGCTCTTAAGTGTTATATCTAGGATGGACATGGTCATCATATTCTGGAGCCATTTGCATATATGTAGGCACACAAATACATCTGACAATACAAACCAGTGAACATGTATGTTATACTGTTAAGTGTGTGGTGTTACACAGTTCATGCTCAGAAATCCAAGATCATTTTAGATGGTGGCCGTCAGAACCAGGCTTTTTGTTAGGAGTGGATTGATCAAGAGATGCCAATCAATTATTAGGATCTAACTTTAGTGCCTAGAAAATTACATTTTGTAGTGAGTTAAGCTATGATAGAGAAGATAAGCAATCCTTAAAAAGCTGGAAAACTAATTTTCTTTGCAAGCAGGAAGGTTTTCTGATTAAGCATGCGTTTCAATTTGTTGATTTAGAAGGGTTCATCCTTTCATAAAGTGGAACAGGTCACTGCACTGAGATTTTTTTGGCAACAAATACTCTCAAAACACGGTCATAAGGTCATAACCTTACGAAGAGTCACTACATGGTTCCTTACCATATATCACTCATAAATCATGCTGCTCACTGGTCATTCCATAGTCTCATGTAGTTTGCAACCTAGAAAAGTTCATACGCTCCAAACCTGGTTATCAATCCAAGCATCATCTTAAAGAATTACTTTCCTTCATTCAAAAACATTACTAAAATATTATATAATTCGACCATTACAAAATATGGTATTCAACACAAATTCAATACATATAAAAAAAATCGTTACATGCATATTCAGAATCATATAACAATTTATATGTAAATCATGCATGACGTCAAGATGGATATTCATACTTATGATAATATATATATGATTGGAGGATGAAATTTACTTAGCTTGATGCAAATAAGTTGCTTTTTGGAAACCTTCAAATCTACTTGAAATGGTTCCTCACTTCCTTATTAAAATCTATAAAATATTATCATCAGCATTATTCATCCATTATATTATGTTCACAACTCTAATGCTAGAGTTCATACCCATGTCGTTGTATCAATAGGCTTTGCATTTGAAATCCATATGAAGTATCATTAGCCACGTGAAACAGAGAATCTATACGTTCAAATCCCATGAAAGAGTTCAGACTAATTAAGAAATCATTTTAAGTGTTCAAACTAATTATGTTTCTCAAAACCCTTTGCAAATACATCTTGAATACCTCACTAGAAGTCATTGGAGAGAAATGAAGAAATTAGGGCTATAAAATCTCATGTTCAAGAGATTAGGTCAATGTCATGTCCTCGATTGACACTTCAACAAACCCTAGAGAACCTTGTTGAATTCGCCAACCACCACCTTTCAAACCTTAAAGTCTTTCTACCTCGAATTCATTTGTTTAGATTTTTCTTTTTTAAAAATAACAAAAAACAACTAATCATGCTTTTTATATTTGGCTAGCATAAATAAATCAACTTTTTCACAAACCACTTGACAACTTGACTCATTTTATTTGTTTTTACATTTTAATTGATTTTATTTTTATTTTGAGGTCTTTAACCCTTCAATTTAAGATTTCAAAAAATTAGGACTCGTGCCAAGAGATTTTTTAAGATGGATTTTTGGGATGTTCCAGGATTGGTAGATCCTCTGCTCAAAAGAAGTCTTTTCTAATCAATCACAGGCAACATATATGGGCTCCTACATGGCTATTGACAAGACACTACTTTATCCCTTCATTAGGGCTTCGCTCAACAAAAGTCTTTTGTATACAGTCTCGCATGCACTTTAATGAAAAAGTAATAACTTATTATTGACATATGTCTTTAAAATTATCAAATCATTATTTTGAATTCACTTAATCAAAGTCAAAATTATAAGAATATAGCATCATTGGATATATAACTCACTAATAGTTGCATTGCATACTAATTATATTATATGTATTTTGCATATGTTTT
>JAJIYU010019131.1:0-10904 GCA_030144865.1 Tinospora cordifolia | reverse complement strand
TATTTTTATCTATTGTTCATTCCATATGAGAAGCAGTTTAGGTGAACATGAAACATTAGGTATAATTATCAACGAGCTGTTGGTTCTGTGGTACGCTTGCCGTTTCACTTAGCCGAAGTCTCAATTTTGAGTTTTGTGAATAGAGTAGTTCTTGTTGGGAGGCCCTACCCGTAAAGAGTAGATTAGTAGGCTGAATGAGACTTAGTCTTCAGGTACATATTAAACTGGTCCTAAAAATACTTGATGGGAACCCAAAAATTAAAAAAAAAAAAAATTGGGTGTAATTCTATGTAACGCTTTAAACAACAATATCAGAAATGTGCACGTCGAGGAAGAAAAAATGACTATCAGATTAATACAAATAAAATACAAAGGGCGTGTTTGATATTAATTAGAAAGTATGATGTAATTAAATTGAATGCATGAGTTTAAAATTTAAATAATCATGATTTAAATAGTCAGTTATGTATCAGCTTTTAATAAACTCTCGTGTTAAAATTATATTTAGATTCACCATTCTTTCTTTGATAAGAGCATTCTAACTTATTTTAATTTATTCTAAAATTACTTATTTTAAGATATAATGGATAGTATCATAGTTTTATTTATTATGAAATTACTTATTTCAACTTCTAACTCATAGTGTTATAATTTTTAAAACAACTTTTTATAAGTTATAACATACGTGATTAAAAATTATTTTCTATAATGATTTTTCTCATGGTAGAATTTTAAACAAATAAATTCAAACACAAAAGATAAATATAGAAAACCAAAATCTAGTGAAGTTTCTTATATATAAATCTAATATAGATTTAAAAAAGGAAAATTATACATATGCTATTATCTTTGGATAGTTGATGGTGAAATCTTTTTCTTAATCAAAATACCTGTACAAGCATATGTTAAATGTTGTTTAAAAAAATTAAATTTTTGTTTGAGTGAAGTTAAAATCACCCCACAAGTGGATTAGTTCATCTAATATTATAAATTCAATTTTACCCTTATATAAAATGACTAAACGACCTTTCATTAAACACTTCACTCATCTCCAAATACCTTTATTCACCCCACCCAACCCAACTAATTGGCCCCACCAATCCTTCATCATCTTCAAGTATAATGCATTTAGTAATGTACTTTTATATTTAAAAAATACTTGGTTGAACCAATTTAGAGAGAAGGTTGTTAAGACTTGGACTGATAAGATGATGCACTTTAGGAACACAATAATAAATAGAGCAGAAAGTGTACATGCCAAATTAAAGAGGTACCTCGGGTTATATCAGGGGAATTTTGTGACATCATGGGATGCAATCAAGGTAATGCTTGAGCTACAACACACATAGATCAAAGCATCGTTTGAAAAGAATTCGAATATCTCTGTACATCAATAGCAAGTTTCTATTTTCATATTGTTGCATGCTTTCATCTCTAGGGCTACATTGGAGAAGATTCAATTTGAGTTGCAACGTGTACAACATTTTAGTGTTGATCAAGTTTGTTGTGATTGTGTGCTTATGTACAGCACATGGGCTTCCTTGTGCTCATGAGCTTGCTAGGTATCAAGTCGCCTACTTGCCTATCCTATTAGAAGATGTTCATGTTCATTTGCAAAGGCTTAGCCTTGATGATCCTATAAAACCGCAAGACTTTAATTATAAAGTATTATAAAAAAAAGTAGAGGATAAGATAGAGAGAAGTGATGAAAATGGAAGAAAAATTGTGCAACAACTTTTAGATATTTTCTCCATCCATGTGTTCTATTTTTGCTCTTACAGAGAAAATCAAAACAAAAGGAAGGCCGAAGAAGGTGGACATATCTACAAAGCAAGCACTCTTTTATTTTGAGCATGTTCTATCTATTGGCTTGAGCTCCTCATCTAATATTTCAGTGAAAAAGAATGTTTTGAATCAAAAAGTTCATAAGACTCGGTTAAGAATGACATCGACTTATCTCAGGGCATTTTACGTTGGGTGTCACGATCACATTCTTAATGTGGTTAATGTTAAGTTCGACGGTAATTGTGGGTATCGTGTCATTGCAGTAGGCTTTGGTCTTAGAGAAGATGGTTGGCAACAAGTGATAATTAATATGCTAGGCGAGCTTAACAATTTTTAAGCCCAATATACCAATTTTCTCGGTTCAAGTAGGGTGAAATAAATGAAGGAGCCATTAGCTTGTGACCAATCACCGGCACCACTAGAAAAATGGATCACACTGTTGGACATAGGTTTATTAGTGGCAACTACTTTTAATGTAGTGTTAGTCTAGTTATTTAGTAACCAATGTAGGACATTCCTCCTATTAAGAAATAAACCCTTACCTTTTCAAATGAAAAATATGATCGGAATTGGTTATGTTAATGGTAACCACTTTGTCAAGGTAATCATTTTATACTTTACTTCAATTATAATTTGTTAAATAATTATGCATGAACTAATTAATTTCATTTTGTGTAGGTTTTGTTCAAGTCAAATTCACCAATTTTTCCAATTTTGAAAGAGTGGCATGTAAGCCGGTATCCATGGGCAAAAGGTTGGGCCAGCTATTATAGAATTTTAGATGTATATGAAAAAAGAGATGTACAGAGCGAAGAAATTATAAGTCTTATTACTTTGTAGAGTGTTAGCTTGGTTCCATCTATGTATAATCTTTCGCAAAAAAATATAGATGTAAATGAATATTTTTGTATACATATTAGATAAAAGATTATTTAATTTATTTATATGTCATCATCAATGATTGAACTTTCAATATAAATGTTTACTTTGTCATCATAAAAGATAATTCAACCTAACTGTACTATATGAAGATGTTAGGACCAATGTGTTTAAAATGAATTAAACAGTCTTACTAAATGTTTTGGAGAAGATATTAGGGTTTGTCCAAAATGCTAACCACAAAAAAAATCATATTCAATGAGGCTTTAAAATGGTGGGTCTTGGTTTAATGGGTCTTTGCCAGACAGGGCCAATACCTAAAGGCTGGGTCTTTGCCCTCCTGGATCGAGACCCAAGCGTACGGTTTCGGCCCAGGTGGACCGAGACCATTTGAATGGTCTCAGCCACCTAGGGCCGAGACTCAAATCCATTGAGTGGGTTTCCGCCTTCCGAGACCCAATGAACCCCCTGAGTTGATCTTGGAAAACCAAGATCCACTGAACCCACCGTCCCGAAATGAGTGTTATTTACTTTCTAAGTAGTTATAGTTCTAATGAAAATGCTCTCATTTTTCTAAATAAAGTGTTTGTAAAAAATTTGAATTTTACGACAGAACAAAAAAAAAATTACATCTCTCATCTTACATATAATGATATGTTTATTAATTATTATCAGAGATAATATTTGACTTAAAAATTTTATATTTTGATCGTCTATTTCATAATAAATAATAATATATTAGTCTTATTATTAAAAAATTATTTTACATAAAGTTTTTATTTATATAATAATTTAATATTCATGAAATATTTATCTTATTGGCTTTGATCATAATTAATAAATAACTAAACTAAATTGTTGAGGCCCTCTGCTTGTAATTAAAATATTAACTAAAGTAAATTAACTTAAATATTCATCTTATTTGAACGCATATATTGTTCAAATATTATTTAAAGTCATTACAATGGTACAAAATAAATTGATCTAAGCATTATGAAAGGCCATCCTTTTTCTTGCAAAAGCCTTCGAAATGGCTGCGACAATCCAACGTCATTTGGCACAATGGGGCTCGAAGGCGTATTCGCCTCATCAATAGTCCTGGAATGCACTGCTCTTCTAATGTTAATACCTGCGAGTGCATTGATCATAGAGTCCACACAACTGCATACTCCATCATATGACCATTACTCTTCAGGTAATGATCTTCATTGCAGCCCAATGTCGAGTGCAATCCTATTCCGTTGTCATAAAAATTAAAACAATTAAAAAAACAAACATAAATTTGTTGTTGTTTAAATGTTCAACATAAAAACGAATTTTTATCCGATTGGCATCATTGTCCAAATTTTAGCTGTCCTGTTCAATCTTAGTTTATGGGATTTCAACAATAGGATGAGATATTGATGAGAATCACTCCATGTAACCGGGTGATGAGTCTCATGGATGACATATCTCATCCCCTCGAACACTTATTCCCAAAACATCTCCATCCTTTGGGTTCGCATCACAACGCATGACAAATTATTGTAGTAGTGGGTGTTGATGTGTAGACAAGTAAAAGGGAAATAGTCATATATCTAACCCTATAAAAATAACAAATTTAAACAACCATTATGTGTAAATGTATATAGAAAACACAAATGTTTAATATTATATAAGGGTGACAAATATACCTCAAGTAGGGTGAGATACCCTGCAACCTGACAGACCTCGGCTCATGAAACACTACCAAGCTAGCGGTACAAAAATGCAAGAGTGGATGTTCCCCATGCATATGACCCGATAGTGTCTACATTCTTTAGGAGTTGAAGTAAGGAGATATAAACTCAGACATTACTTTTATCAACAAATAATATACTGCCTAGTAGATACAAAATGAAAGCTCTGGCAGTTACTTCAACACCTTAGTATTCATTAATATTCTCTTTGGACGTACCAAAGAGATTTCTTAGCCATCTCTTACTTATAGTGAGCCCTTTAGCCATTCTAATATCTTCAACGGCTTCTTCTTCGGACACACCAAGGCTATCACACACTAACTATACAACACCATCGAACTTGATCAATTTTACAGAAACCGATTTGTCTATCACTAAAATACTAAGAAGAATGCAGACATCGTCAAGTGTCATCAACATCTCACTAAATGGGAGGTAAAATGTGTTCGTCTCTGGATGCCACCTCTAAATGAATGTCGATATAAGCATCCTATTTGCATAACCATAGGAACATGTGATCAACAGGCTCAATTTGAATATATCGATCAACTCCTATAGGTGAGCGTGTTTTGGGTGACATTCAAGGTCGCAAAACTTGATCATATTCCCGTGGTTAATACATTTCAGTGGGCCTCGATGCCGCATTCACAAAAGTTTTTATTTCAAAAAAATATATTTTTTCATAATTCATTATTGAGAAAAAGAAATATTTGACTATAAACTATAATGATAAAAATTTATCTTGTTCCTCCATACTAGTGCAACAACATGGTGCTTAAAACTCTTAAAAACTGACAGATTAAACGGACTACCAAAAAAAGGTCTAAGAACATCTTCACCTTCTTCATGTTATTCAGGAGCATGACCCGCTTCATGTTCTTCAGCTTCTTCTTCTTATTGTGAATAATGGAAAGAGTTTTTACTGACTGATAGAAGATTAGATCTTGCCGCCACCATAGCTTGCCTCCGTGTTGTCGTCAATAAAGGCCTAGATAAAGATACACTTTTTGACTGAGTGCTAGGTTTATTTCTTAAAATCGTTGTCTGTTTTGATGTAATTTCTGCATAAAGTATGACAAATCATTAATTCATTATAATATTCAAATGTAAATAAATGTATAAAAAAAAAAACTAGAAAAAACATTTTCGTCAATTATGGGTCTCAGCCACAATGGGCCAAGACTCTAAGAAGAGTCTTGGCCAATTTGGGCCGAGACTCAAAGTGAGAATCTCAGCTAACAGTGGCCGAAACAATATCTTCGCAATGGGGAATCCATTAGTTGAGATTCATATACAGAATTGAAGCTTATATTGTTTAAACTATGATAAAATAACTTTCAAACACAAGAAAAAACTACAAATCTTATCAGATCTACGTTTCTTTTTCGAAGATTTGTTGAAGCCCGATGATGGCTACAACTCCGATAGTGGCATGGCTTTGGCATTGCAGCAACTGAAAATGCACTCTCTGAGGCCGACAAAATTCGGAGAAAAAAATAGGTGTTTAAGACTACGATAATGGTTTCATGAATGCGACAATGGAGTTCAACATTGGGTTGCTTGGTGGTGAAGAAGGGTCCACTTTAGGTACGCCATGAGGTTAGTTAAGGTTTAAATAAGGATAGTTTAGGATTTTAGAAAAATATGGGGTGAATACACAATTTTTTAGAAATATGTGGGGTGAACTCAATAACAGGGATAAACTAATCCACTTGTGGGATAATTTTAGCCCCCCTCTTTTTATTTTGTTGGCACTTTACATTTTAGGCTTTTAAACAAACTTTCTAATGTACCCTTTTAACTTCAAGTTTTATTTAACATTCCCTTATTAATAATTTTGATAATTTAATTTTATTAAAACATATAATATATAACTTAATTTTAGTAAGAAAATAATTTTTAATAAAAATACGAGCAATGCATAGGTACAAACACAAGTATTTACATAAATATAAAACACATTTTTGTACAAAAGTGTAGAAAATAGACAAACCAAATAATTAGAGAAAGCCAAACTAACATATGCTGATCGACCATATATAGTCATCCCACCAATGCTAAATGATGTAATAACCATTGAGTGGGTGAGTAACTCTTTCCATTTTTTCACCATTATGAATCTTCATAGATTACCACTTGAGCAGTTGTAATAAATGATGGAAAAAAAAAGAGATGAACAAAACTATTAATAAATTAATTAATAATGAATCACAAACTGTTAAGGTATGCCAGTAGTCCGTCTGGGCATTGTTCAGTGAAATCAGAATACAAATTGCTGCAAAATGCTTAGAAATGAAGTAGAGGTAGTTGCATCAAAGACAACAACAGGTGTAATTGGTTAGAGAGTCTTTGGGTTGCTTTTATAGAATATTTCAATTTCTGTTGGCAGTGCAGCTGGCCAAGGATTCTTGGTTATCAAGGAGAATCTACAATAGAAGATATTTGTGATTTTGCCCGGTTTGTAAATGTTAGGAGCAAAAATGGTCCAACAATCGACAAAACAGGATAGCAAGTAAATTGAATGACAGATGAACACCAAGAAAAAATTGTCAATACCCTTTTAGCTTAGCTTATAAGTATGCATACTTATAAATGATAGAAGGTTTTAATTTTCGATTTGGGTACAAAAACTTTCATGTGGATAAGGATATTCTCCTAAATTCTAGAAGTAGAGTGTTGATATCTCATTCCAATGTGGAAAATGTTAGAAAAAGAGTTATGTTTGAATAGAAATAAAGTGTTTTAAATAGTCCCACATTGCTAAATGGATCAAAGACAAGGGCCTTGGGCCTTGGGGCCTTATGGGCCTTGGTCTTTGATTCATTAAGCCCTTATTTTATTTCTTTTAAATTTAAATTTCGAATTAAAACTGTCATTAACTGTCTTAAGACAGTTTTTGACAGTTTTATAGTTTGGTGACTGTTTGAATATTCGTACCAATTCAAACACACCTTTTCTGATTAATATATAATACATATTTTACAGGAAAGTGAACACTGATTTTTTAAGAAGAAAATTCTATAAATTTGATTTATTCCAATTGACAGAAATCGAATTTTGGTGTTATAATTCGATTTGAACAGTTGTATCCTAGGAGACAGATTCCATAGACTTCAAGCACTCGGGAAGGGAACAAATTCTGTCTTAGGACATTACTCTCGCAAGCCTCTGTTCTGGTTTTCCTGTTCTCCTCATAATTATTTTATTTATTTTATTAGTATATTCTAATAGAAAATCAAGGCATAGTGATCTCAAATATCTCGATTATAACATTGCTCATATGGTATATCAGTTGCCTTGCAATGTGATTGGTCTTGGGAACGAGAACGACCAATTGATTGTCGTACTTGGGCCATGGTGCCAGCTTAAATGTGTTAAGTGCTTAGAGTTTGTCATTACCTAATTTTTTGGAACCTTATTATTGTGTGCTCGAATTCGATAGGCTTTAATCCCCAAATTGTGTGCTCAAACAAGAGAGCTAGTGGTCATTTGCTTGGTCCAAACTCCTCAATCAAGCAGCATATCAAATTTTGATTTGCATATGCTTGGTTGTGGGTCTTCTTTAGGTTTGGTTGATCCTAGTCTGTAGAGGCTTCATAATGTGTTGATGATGTGGATAATAGGTTGATAAGTTGAATGCCAACTCAAACTTGTGCCGACTAGACAATCCAACAATTGGCCCTCAAGTCCTTTAGTTTCACTCAAAAGTAGAAGACTTATCAATTTACTTTGGTATATCTGTAAGGTCAATTATGGTCAACATTGGGCATTGTTTCAGTTACTTTATTTGGTTGTGCAGATGGACCTGGAGATGTTTGTCATAGCTATCTCATGGATGTTGTGATGAGTTATTTGGTTTGCTCCAAGTGGGGAAAAACTCACTCCTTGTGCAAAAAGTCATTGTAGTTGATGTGCTCATAGGCACATTAATTACCTTGAGATACATCCCTAAACAGGCTCTTTAGAGCCTTTATGCCTATACAACTCCTTTGATCTAGGTCATTAGATGTACATTGATCTCAATAGTCGCCCCCAACTATATCAAACCATCACCAACGAGGAGGTCCATCTATATAATGCAGCTCCTCTTAAACATTTGGACGCACCTAAGTCTAAAGCTTGAAAGTTTTTAGGTAGCTCTTACTTATTAATCTTCATATATGGTTTAAGGTTTATAAATGAATTCATTAGAGATATTCGAGCGAAATCTCTTAGAGGAGATTAAGGCCAAACAGAAGCTCAAAAGTTTGGTTGCTCAGCTAGAGGTTGCTAGGAATATTGAAGAGAAAACTCATAAGATGGATCCTATCTCATCCCCTTCGACAATAGGAGGATAAATCAAGGAGAGGCCAAAAGAGCCATCTCTCTCAAGGATCCTGAGGTCCTCAAACTTCCTTTACTTTGGTGCCTATTCAGTCATGAGTTGTGGAGGCTACATGCTTCTTGTGTATGGTGAGCACTTTTGCTTGGCCTATCTCCCTTGTGGATACTAGGAAAGATGACTGAGGAGTCATAGTGGACGTGTGAGCCTTCTACTCTCTCCCCAGACAAGCATAGCTATTTTTTATTATTCCAAGGAGGGAAGGGGAAATGAGGTGGAAGAAGTCGATAAGTCCAAGGAGGAGGGGTACTCTTCTGACCTCCATCCCTCGAATGTTACATCCTCTAGGAGATTCTCACTGTTCGTGAATTCATCACATTGTTTGTGTTGAAGAGGAGTCAATGCCCAACTAGTCAACCAAAGGGCATGGTGGCATTATACACTTGCATCTTCACATTAAGGTATTTGAATACCTATCCCCAGGGTTATTTGCTAGATATTGTCTATTCTAAGGTTGGCGCTTGGTCAACTCAACCAAAATGCATAGCGAGCGGTGCTTAGATGCCTAATCCTCTGATCAAAGAAAAGGTGGTTCACTTTTACCTTGGAGGAGTTCTCTTTGGCTTACAACCTCCACCACCACTGTCAAGTGTAAGGAGTAGTATTATGCTTTTGTTGAATGAAGTAGCATTTGAGATGGAATTTGCATGTTTGATATGTTGGTTCTTAATATGGACTTGAACTCATTGATAGTATCTTCTCCAACATTGAAATTGACAGGTTCCCATATGTTATGACCTAACCTAGTTCATGGATTTAGGGTTCCCTAAACGTTGAGCATGTTATATATATAAATCTTATCTAGAAAGAAATTAATGATGAAATTTCCAATTTCTAACAAGAAGTTAAATGGATTCTTTGTAATTGAGCAAGGTTTGGAAACTTGAGATATGGTTCCTAATTTCGTATTGATCCTATGATGTCTATTGTGTAAATGATTGAGTTGAGATCAACCTAATTATGATGTGAACCGAGCATTATGAATGCTTGAAACCCTTGGTGTAGTGTGAATTAACACCATGTCTCAAATTTAGGACATTTGCCCTAATTGAAGTCAATAAATGAAATTGACCCAGAAAAATGTTAAACTAGACTTATATTAAGCTGACTTTTGCCAAATTTAGCCGTTGAAATTAACAAAGTTTGTCATTGAATTGAATCA
The DNA here is from genome assembly GCA_030144865.1 of Tinospora cordifolia. Taxonomy (NCBI): domain Eukaryota; kingdom Viridiplantae; phylum Streptophyta; class Magnoliopsida; order Ranunculales; family Menispermaceae; genus Tinospora; species Tinospora cordifolia. The sequence goes on along the minus strand of JAJIYU010019131.1, from coordinate 979 downwards.
TGGTAGGCTATGCGATGCAATGAAGAATGTGTAAGTGGGCACGAGGAATGCATACGGATCGAATATTAGATTGATTCAAGAGTTGTCATGGGAAAAAAAAAAGATTAATTGGCCGGGATTGTTTTCGCCTAATCAGACCTAAGTAAATTGTGTGGTTTGGTACATCAGTTGGCTTATGACTTCTGAACATCTCCTAGCCATAGAATTTGTGTCATTAGTGTGATAATTAGGAGCATATGAACCCAAAATTTCAAATTTGATGTATGGGAATCATGATTTATTACCATGGTACGTAGTCTTAGATATGGTTTACAAGATGTAATAAATGAATCTACATGTAACTATGTTGTATGTTCATATGAATTAAATTGGTGGGATGACTTAGGATTGTGAAGTGGTTGATCTGTGATTGTGAGTAATTGATCATATGAATATTTACATGTGGATTATGGCGTGGATCACAGGGCCAAGCTCTTCTGTGCGCAGATAATTACTTTCGGCCATATATGTATGGCAATAATTCTAGCTTAGGCTCAGTTATGAGAAGTTATTTCATTATGGCAAGAGTTTTACGAGCAATAGAAAGTATAAATAGAATAGTTCTTGTGTCACGTAGGATGCTACTTGTCTATTCTAGAATTCATGACGATCACCTGAATTTTAGTCTCAAAATTTCGGATCACTAGGTGACTGAAGACGAAGAATGTGACGACCCACGTTTTGGTGTACAAAATTTTCGAATATAATATATGCATTTTCTAGAATTTTTAATGGAAATACAACGATTTACATCAATTTTTTTCAAATTTATATTATTTATTGGAGAAGTGAGAAAAATGGAAAAATATGTGAAATTAGAAGGAAAATAAAATTTCTTGAGAGAAATAATTTTTGGGATTAATTGTGAAATTTTTAGAATTTTTATGAAATTTTTGGTGCAAATAATGAAATTTTTGGGAAGAAAATGTAATTTTTGGAG
>JAJIYU010019130.1:0-10905 GCA_030144865.1 Tinospora cordifolia | reverse complement strand
TACGAAAATAAATATAAGATTTTTAATATATATAATATCGACATTTCATTTGGATTCCTTTAGTTGCTTAAAAAATATACGGTGTTTAATATATATATATATATATATATAACTCATTTAATTGAACTGATTGATTAAATTTGCTTTATCATGGATATGGATTGTTAAACATTCATAAAGAAAAAAATATATATACATTTACCAATGAAGTAATGTTGACAAAAAACATAATGCAGAATATAAACTTTAATCAATAACTTTTGTGACTAAAGACTTTTCAACTTGTTTTTTATGTATATTATTATGAATTAATTTTAATTTTTATAGTGATATAGATCTACAAAGATTAAATCCGGAGAATGCCAATCAGGGAAGTGTATTTATCCCAAAAAAAAGCTAAAATTAAATTTAGATTATTCCCTCGAATCCTTTTAATTAGCAAACAAGGTTGATCAACCCTTGAGAATTTAAATAAATTTACTTTAATTTTTTTTATTTGATTTGATCCCTCTCTTCGATGAAGAGCAAGTCTCGCTAATTATACAAATCGTTGATGTAACTTCTAGAAATATAAAGAAACTCTATATAAATGACACTTAGTATAAAATTATTTTACACCTAGGGAAACGAAAAGACTCCAAACTAAATAACATTAAATGCAAAATTACATAACTTCTAGGCAATTAAAAAACCTCAAAACTAAATGTTTTTTTCAATACAATATCATTACTCCAAATAAACTGAAAATTTTGACACTAAAAAGAAAATTAAGATTATAAAATCAATAAAATTAACATTTTGTAACCTAATTTAAACTCCAGCTAAACTTCTTTATTTATAGTAGTTACAGTTTATCGTGTATTTAACTTTGTAATGGCTAACTCGGAATACATATCTCACTTGAAACTATTGAATGGACTTGTTCCCATATTTATATTCTGTTGATGCAATCATCGACCAATGAAGGTTAGGCATGGATAGAAATGAGAATCACATTAGGAATTTTGAGAGAAAAGGATAGAAATGAGAATCACACCAAGCATTTGAGAGAAAAATTAAGAAAAACCTTCTTTATTAACGAAGAACTTTGAATATGATATGTTGTAGAAATTTTGAAGGAGATGCCATGCCCTTGTTTATGGCCATGGTTGGTATGCATAGACTTAAAGTGTGTGTGGGATTACCAAAATCTTTAATATGGGAAATATGAAGTCTCATGGTTGGTATGCGTGGACTTAAAGAGTGTGTGGGATTACCAAAATCTTTAATATGGGAAATATGAAGTCTTCTTTATCTGGGCAATTCCAAGAATTTACTTGTGTTTTTCATGTAAAGATGATTTGCAAGTTTGTAGGAGAAGATCACAAAATGAATAAAGATTTCCTTATTTCGCGGTGAGCTCAGCTCAACTAGGATGTAAGTCCATCTTCGATCGAGCTTAAGGTGTCAAATCCTACCTCGAGTTAGCACAACTCAACTCGTTTATTAATGGTGTTTGTAAGAAAGTTTGTAGATTACATAGGCCCAACTATTAGGACATGCATTTCCATGGCCCAACTCATCCCACACCAGGTCAGCCTATTGTTGGTCATACCAAGCTAACGGTATGCGGTCTCCCAAATTTCTTCACGGTTCGACAGTCTGAGATATTGTCACATATTTCTTGAGTTTCATAAGTTATTATTTGGTTATGGTTCTTCTTCTTCATCCTAAAACCTGTTGTGGGGTAACTTCTTGTCTTAGCTTAGTCTCAGCCTTAGGTTGTGTAGACAATCCAACATCTACCCCCCAAGCTTGTGTTTCTAGGCTTCCTAAGGTATTGTATATTTATGCATCTCAAAATCTATATCAACCATAGCCCTCGATCATTCCCGAGATCTATTTGTCTCGTTTCATATGATTGCAAGTCTGTGTCAATTTGTATGCCTTCATCAAGGCCCTTCATGACTCTCTCAAGACACCAACCCAAAAGTTTAACAAAGTGGATGGACGAGGCCTTCTCTATAAATATTGCTTCCATCCATTCATTGTCTTTATGAGTTCCCACACAAACGTTTTTGTGTTTTTCCAGCTCAGAGTTCTCCCAACTCAAGCCATCTTTGATCGAGCTCGAGGTGTCAAATCCTACTTTAAGTTAGCACGATTAAAATCATTTGTTAATGGTGTTTGTAGGAAAGTCCGTAGATTACATAGGTCTAGCTATTAGTACATGAGTTTCCATGCCTCAACTCATCCCACACCAAGTCAGCCTGTAGTTGGTCATACTAAGCTAATGGTATGTGGTCTCCCAAATTTCTACACGGCCCAACAGTTTGAGATATTGTTACATATTTCTCAAGTTTCATAAGTTATTATTTGGTTATGGTTCTTCTTCTTCATCCTAAGACTCATAGTGGGGTTACTTCTTGTCTTAGCCTGGTCTCAACCTTAGGCTAAGTAGACAATCCAACATCTACCCCCCAAGTTTGTGCCATTAGGCTTCCTAGGGTATTGTATATTTACTATAATACCATAAAATTTTCTTGAATAATTAAGATTAAAAATAAGATAAGATTATTTGAATGAATTAAACCCTGAGAAAACCCTCAAATTTATGATCGGAAACACGAAGTAGTAGGCAAATCGAAGCAAAAACAAAAACGTCAAGTGGTGATGAACACCAACTACCATGGTAGTGTCACGTAGAAAACAACAACAAAAAAAAAAAAAAAAAAAAAAAAAAAAAAAAAAAACTGTCAAACCATTACTGTAGTAACACAAACGGTTACTACGTAAATGTCACAAAAAAAATCAAAAACAAATATAGAAACGTGCGTGAAACACAAATTGGAAAGTGATTTGAACCATTAACACGGTATGTGGAAGAGATTATTGTGCTAACACGACAATTTTTCAAAATAATGCACACAAAAGTTGTTCAAGACAAATTGGAAGGTCCCAAGACACTAAGTTACTAATTTTTGTGCACAGAATTGAAGAATTAGCAGGTTTCCTACACTAGAAACACCCCAAACTTGTCAAATCCCACCCATTTGAACTCTATATAAACCCTGCCTGAGCTCTCATTCTCTTCACCCCATCAAGAACTAAACAAGTTCTTTCGTGTCCTCTTTGCCTCTCTCTTGATATCTCTTTTTTTTTATCTATTCTAAACATCAATTAGAGTAGTAGTAACAAAGTGTTGCACAAATTTATGTGCTAGTAGTTGGGGAGATCTGAAGAAAACTCAACAAAGGCTTCAAGAGGAGAAAAGTTATTTGAAGTGAAAGTGATTTCTAAACTTTTGACCTTCTTATTTTGATTTAAATATGGTGTGCATAGATGTTTTCTTAGCTTAGAAATATGTCATGATTATACATGCCATGATTAGAGATGCATGCTTAGGGTTATATGATTAACGATGCATGATTTGTGCTGATATGATTTGCGTTATAACATTCCTACCCTGAATAAATGTTATCTACTATCTATGCTGAATTTATCATACTAATGTTTATTATTAATGAAAGATTAAACAAAGATTATAACCACATACCAACACATAGACAAATTTTCACCACGAGTGTTCCAACTAGTATTTTTGGGGTGTGAATTGAGAGTTCAGATTTAATCCCTTTTTATCAATGATAAGTTGAAAGTCTGGATTTGATCTTATCCTTTAAATATGGAACACTAAGGCGTATTCCTTTCGATCTTAATGTCAACAGAAAACAAACAACTATTTGAATCACTTAATCTTTTGAAGTGTTTGTTATGCATGTTATATTTGTTTTGAAATATTGAGTTAGATTTTAAAACGATCCACTGCTTGTGTAAGCTCACCATTCATTTCTAATATTTTAGGGAACTAACAAATCAAGGCTGCATGGATGGCAATTAGATTAGTTCTTTGGAAACTTCATTAAATTATAGGGCATGTTGGCCAAAGTTATTTTATCTAAATTTTGAAGCTATTTCCGCCGCAATGAATACAAAAGCTATGTACTTTTAAATTATTTGAATTAATTAATAAAAATAAATTTTATTTATTTCATGATGTGGTTATTATTTTTCTTGAAATCTACTTGTACATATGTTAATATACACAAAAAGTCTCATGGATTTGGGATAGAAATAAAAAAGAATTAATGTGACAGCGCCACCTCTCGAGTAACCTGTCTATCTCTGAAATACTTGATGGTAGTGTTGAAATTGCGCCCTTTGGACTAGAACGGGTCGGACTCATGCAACGAAGGGGAGGTGGCGTATTACAAAGGTGGTATCAAAGCTTAGACAGTAGTTGTTAGGCTAGAACGAGATGGTTACTCTTATACCAAAGGTGATATCAAAGCTCAGTTATTAGGTATACTGGACAATAAATTAGAAAGAGTTGACTCAATCAAGTAAAACCTTTACTTTGAGTTAAATTTAGAATGCCCTACTTCTTATTTTGAAATTGAAAATTCTTTTGGAAAGCTATTTTCAAAAATGAAATATATATTCTTCAAATTTTTTGTTTGGATATAAAGATTACAAGTTGAATTGTAGTGGGTAAGCCTTGTCCTGAGTAAAGCTAAACATTGAAAGGGAGATGAGTTATTTTGTCCAAGAAAATGTGATTATTTAAGTAGATTTCGGGTTCTCCAACCTATCTGAAAGTTGTCCTACCAGCTCATATAAGTGATCGGAGTTAAAGAACACTCTTACTTTTCTATAAGAAAATTAGGATGTGGTATATAAAGGCAAGGAACTCACTAGATTATGTGTAGCACCCCAGTTCTTGGTACTTCATTTTTGTCACGTCTGTCATGTATAGAAAGACACACTATTAAAAGTTGGTACACATGTCAACTACCGAGAATCGGGACGTTACTTTTCTCACATTCAATTCTCATGAAATATCTTCTGGACATACCAGATCTCATATAAATAGTTCATAAATCTCTTGGACAAACCAAGAGTAGATCCCACATAAATAAAACATCAAATTCTTAGATCAACCAAGATTTATCTCATAGAAGACATTTATTCTAATAAATGAAGTAATAATTTTGCATAACCAAACTTAATGAAAATCAAAGTGAAAATTTCAAGTATCTATCCAAAACTTGGCTCAAGTGGCCTTATTCCAACCCAAAATAAAGGTTCAACAAATATACTCATCTAATGAGCCATGTGCCCTATCTAATCACAATACCCAATTAAACATGAGAGAATAATCTCTATAATAAGATCTATAATTATCTATGTCCTAAAAGTAGCACCCGTTGGATGAACTTCTTCAACGATCTCCTAAAATGAAAATGGTAGGGTGAGATCAAGAGCCCAATGGATCATATACAATACATTCATAATATTATTTAAGTTAATATCAAACATGCAAACACTTGACATGCATTAGGCATTTCAAACATTTAGTTATTTATCAGTTGCTAATTTGGATTGAAAAGCTTAACACCCGATATTTTTTTATCGTTATCGTATCAAAGGAGATAAGAAAAATGCACTATATGCTAGATTTCAATCGGAAAAGGGGCACACCCATTACCCAACATTAGAAGCTAGGGTCACACCCATCGCTTCATCACTAGAGAACTAAGGGCACACCCATTGTTTTATCATCGGGAATTAGGGGCTAACCCATCATTCCATTTGCCAGAACACCCACAGTGATCCCCTGTGGACAACTATGTCGATACATGGTTCGAATCTTAAGTTATCATCAATTGAGATCATACAGTCAATCATTTCATTCTAGTACACATAAAAAATAGAGCATATAATATCATTCAAATAAATTGAACATGTTAATTATTTCATATCTCATAATATGAAAATATATAAACAACCAGGATGGATACATACATCATGTTATTTATCATTCATACTAATACAAAAGCTCAAGGTATCCAATCAATGTCAAAACGTACCCTATCATACTTCTAGACATTTAGAATAAAGTAAGCACACATCATGTTTAAAATTTAAAACTTAAATAAGATTAGGGAGCAAGGTATTTACTTCCACTGTTGCTATGCTCCGCTTGTTCCAGTCCTTGTTATGATGTTTCAAATCCTCAACTTATAATGGTTTGATATAATAATTCAGAATCCTTAAACCATGATTTAATGTCCACTTAATCTGAGCAGTAATTGGTGTGCCTTTAGATAATATCAGATGTATATAATCATAGTATTCTTCTGTGTACCAAGGTAGAGAAGGGTACTACCGCAGTTACCTGGATTTATCCATAAAAACTCAAAAAATAGGGTTTGGGACGCATTACCGCGGTAACTAAAGAGGATTTTCATGAACAGTGTATTATCAAGGTTCGTTACTACGATAGTCAGACAATTTTTCAAAAACTGCACATTCGTACAAGTTTCCTTCCTGTCCTCTCGTTCATAATGACTAAATACTCTAATACTAGACTTAACCAAGCATTATATTGAATGGAACATATTATACCTCAATTCCAAATGCTCCTTCTTTTTTTCCCTCAAAAGAGTGTTTTGAACACTTCCAAACGATTGTTAAATCAAAAGAAACACGTATTTTCTTAGACAATGCAAAATATTAATGGAAATACTTGCATTTCGTGTGAAACGAATGCCTTACCTTTTGTGTAATCCATTCTTTCTGTCCCAGCTATCAGGTTCTTCACTGTTATGCAGTTCCTTTTGCTTCTTGTCTGTGAGATTGTTTGAGAAGGGTTGGAATGAGTTAGGAGCACTCTAAAACACGTCTGGGAAGAATAAAACTTGACTACTGGCGGCGACTTAGGGTTTGGAAAGATGTTGCGCGATCACAAATGAAAGTGACAGGATTAAGGTTTCAACACATGTTTTCCACATATATAATTTTTACAAATTATCGTGGTAATAACTCCAATTACTATGGCAATCGCATGATTAATAGCTCAAAATTTAGGGTTTTTGTCACATTACTGCGGTAACCAGAATGCATAAACTTTTAGTTTTCTAAAGCATTACCGCAGTAATAATTTCTATTACCGGGTAAGCAGAACAATGCCATTGTCATGCATTTTTGGTTCTTTCGAGCATTACTGTGGTAATTCAAGTCTTTACCATAGTAATCAGGGCCTTATGTTATTTTTTGTGGCTTCTTGATATTCTCCGAATTTTTTATTAATTTTTTTAGTTATCCCAAGTTTGTTTCTACTTGTATTTCATGATTGTGAATCATTTATAATTTTTTAAATTATTTATTTAATATTTAAAACTCCTAAAATTCTATAATTCGTTCATTGATCTTTGCAGTATTATAACCTACCCCCTTCAAAAAAATTTTGTCCTCGAAATTTAAAAGAATGAGTTACCTATATGATATTATTATAATTTCGACAAAGTTTTTGGATAGTTGAATTTAAGAATTTCAATAAAATGGAATTTTAGAAAAACTGAAAAACTAATTGTGCAAGAGATGTGTTTCCAAATGAATTACCAAGACTACTACCATATAAAGAAATAGCATTCAAGATTAAAGTTTACCTTAGAATAAACCCCTTGGCCATTCCCCTACCAAAAAAACATCGGTATAACTAATTAAGCTGGACGAGCTCCGAGAAGTAGCATTCATCATACTAAGTGAATCACCATGATGAGCTCCAATATTGTTCAAGATTAGGATTTAATGGTTAGAAAATGAATTTGACAACAATAAAGGATAAGTGGCCCTTACCAAGGATAAATGACCTATTGAGAGAAGCCACAAATTTCTCTAAGATTGATCTTAAGTTAGGATATCACAATTTAAGAATCCTGGAGTCAGAAATTTGTAGGATAACCTCTAGAACTCAATAATATTAGTTGGTTTGACCAATGCACCAGCAACATGCATTGATCACATGAACTGAGTACTTAGACAATACCATGATTAGTTTGTAGTAGGCAACATCCTGATCTACTCTAAGCCAAAAATCAAACTTATGAAACCCATTATTGACTAAGTTCTAGATGAAAATGGTTAAGTTCCTTGTCCATGTAGTTCAACAGTAAACTTTGAAAAGATAGATGCAACCCAAGATAATTTCTTAGGCTAAACTAGATATTATAGGAGATTCATCTGAGATGATGCCACATATGAAGAAGCAATAGTTAGATTCATAGACCACAAAGTACAAAGCTTGATAACAAAAGACATCCCCTTAGTTAAAGTTTTCTAGAGGCATCATGAAATGAAAGAGGCCAGCAGGGAGCCAGAAAACGAGATGAGGATTAAGTAACTAGACTTTATCACCAAGAATACATAACAAGACAACATCAGAAAGAGTAAGTGCAAATTTAAAGGACGAAGTTTATTTTAAGGAGGATAGATTGTAATACCCCAAAATTTATTCAAATGATTAAGATTAAAAATAAAATAAAATTATTCAAATAAATTAAATCTGGAGAAAATCCTAAAATTTATGATCTAAAACAAGTATGATTAGAAGCACGAGGAAGTCAGCAAGTCAAAGTAAAAACAAAAAGGTCAAGTGGTGATGAACCACAGATTACTGCGATAGTCCAAGCACTACCGTGGTAATGCCACGCAGAACAAAAAAATTGTCGAACCATTACCACGAAAATGCAAATAGTTATTGTAGAAATGTCACAAAAAAGAAAAAAATTATAGAAACGCATAGAAAAACGAATTGGAAAGTGATCCTAACTATTACCTCAGTACTTGGATGAGATTCTCATGGAAACACGACGATTTTCCAAAGTAATGCAAGCAAAATGTTGCCCAAAACAAATTGCAAGGTCTCAAAACCCTAAGTTACTAATTCATATGTGTAGAATTGAAGAATTAATAGGTTTCCTGCACTGGAAATACTCCAAAGTTTTTAAATCCTACCCATTTGAACTTTATATAAATTATGTTTGGGCTCTCATTCTCTTCACCCTAGCAAGAACAGAACACATTCCTTCTTACTCTCTCTGACTCCCTGTTGGCATCCCTCTTTTTCTTTAATTGTTCTAAAAAACAATTAGAGAAGTAATAATGAAGTGTGGCACAAATCTCTATGCTAGCAGTTGGGGAGACTCAATAAAGGCTTTAAGAGGAGAAAAGCTCTTTGAGGTAGAAGTGATTTCTAAACTTTTACCATGTTATTTTAATTTAGACATGGTGTGCATGGATGTTTGCTTAGGGAGAGAGATATCCCTTGATGTAATACCCTGAAAATTTTATAGAGTTTTGGTAAATTAAATAAAAATAATTCAAGCACAACAAACCTTGGAAAAATAACAAAAACATGGTGTAAAAGATATTTAAGCAATGTAAAAAAGAATCATCAAACCAAAGTAAAGCACAAAATTTCACATAGTAATTGTCTACTGCTTACTGTGGTCATTAGATTGAAACCTTGAAAAAAAATCAAAATCACAACATTCTAGTTACCATGGTCATTCATGTAATTACCGCGGTAATCTGACTAAAACACAGAAAATTAGAGATCTGGTTATCGTAGTAATCCTTCAAGGTACCATAGTAATACGTGAATTATATATGTATGAACAGTGCGCTGACAAACCCTAATCGTCATTTTTACCCTACATTCACACACCTATTCCCAAGCACCAATACTAGCTGCCAATAATCAAATTTTCTTCCCTTCCCTACCATTCTAGATTGATTTCAATTCATTTAAACCCCTCGTTATTGGATTGTGAACTTAGATCCATGAAGAGCAAGCTTCATCAAGAAGAAGATCTGTGGAGGTGTTGCTCCAAATGTCATGTACTTAGGTAAAATCATGAAACCCACTCAAAATCTTGAGTTCTTACCATTGTAAAACATTTTCCTAAGTGTGAATTTATTCTTTGAAGCCTAAGTGATTTAAGGGTTGTAAGACCTTGTTTTGGTGAGAAAAGAAGAAGAAACACAAAAAGCCCTAAGGTATAAAGACTTCTTTTAGTTGATGTGTGTTTTAGGCTTAATGTGCATGTATTTGAGTATTAAACATATTGAAAAGTATGAGCGAGATAATGCACACAAAAGCATTACACGCACAACCCCCTCTGGTTACCATGGTAACTCATGTCACCGAATCTGGTGATAGTGGTAATACGAACCCGATGTGCATCTTGTTTTTCATCCATTTTTCATTCTGGCTTTGTGTACACCATGAGATACCTATGTAGGGACATGAATTCATGATTTTACAGCATGTTATGAATTTCTTAGACTCACATTTATCTTACTATTTAAAATCTTATAGATTAAGTGTCTAAAACATGTGTGGCGAGGAGCAAAGGCACAAGGGAGAAAGAAATACCAAGGTGGAAGCGATTACCTTACTCGCTAGTATAATTTGAATTTTAATGTTGAATATGTATTGTTTACATTGCTTGAATGTCTAGAAGCATGCTAGGGTGTTGTTTAAATGATTTGCGAATGGCATGCATGTATGAATGCTAGCATAACTTAAGTTATATGTCCATGTTTTATTTTGACGTGTTTTGATACTTCGATGAGATAATTGTTGCCTTATTTATGTTTCTATGAAATGATCAGTATGACTTCGTTATTGGAAAATGATGGTTTACACATGATGAGATGATAACTATGCCTATAATGAAATGTTTGTTGATACACAAGCAAAGATAAATTTAGAGTTGAACCACATACCGTCGTAGTGGTCCATGGGGAATCAATGTGGGTGTTCTTGTCACACCCCGACCCCCGGGTCGGACATCATATCTGTCAATCTAAGGCCCTGTCGTCGGGTGTCGTGCGGCTCCAAGCTCGGCGCGTGGTCTGCCGAGGCATCGAGCGTGATATAATCATCATCATCTTTTCACTAACCTATATACACGAGGTTTAGATCATTTCATAATTTCAAATAATCATTTCATTCATGCTTCACTAAGCAATTAATTTCAAATCAAATTCACCAGATGTTCAAAATCATATTCATAC
>JAJIYU010019129.1:0-10951 GCA_030144865.1 Tinospora cordifolia | reverse complement strand
GTTTTTGTTGCATGAGAAGCTGCTTGCATGGCATGAGAATAGGGCACGTGGCCACCCACGTGGCCTCCAAATCTTCATGTTGAATGCCCAATTGGCACTTGCTATTGGCTTACTCAAAACCAGGGATCATCAAACCATGGATTCTCATGATTTTTGGCTGAAAAATACCTAAAAAAAAACACAGAAAATAGCCAAAAATACCCCAAAAATCGTGGGAAGAAGAAGAAGAAGGCGCCTGGGCCGGCCCAGGTGCTAAACGCGCCTGGGTTCAGCCATCGTGGGCTGAGTCCGCGCGGGCTAGAGGCCCGCGCCTCAGGCGCGACCGGGTTGGGCCGTAGGCCCGTGCGCCGATTTTTTTTATTTTTGATTTTCTATTTTTTTCTTTTACATATACATATTTATATATAAGTGTTATACATCAAAATTTTGTATTTTTCGTCCACTACAATTATAAATTGTCCAATTCATCATTTTCCATCAAAATATCAACATTATACACAATTTCAACATTTATTCAATTATTTTCTCCAAAAATTGAATAATTTCCCCAAAAATCATATTTCTCTCCCAAAAATTCCATTTATTATTCTAAAAATTCGATAATTGTTCCAAAAATTCATAAATCAATCCTATAAATTATTTTCCTCAAGAAAACACATTTTCCTTATACTTTCATGTGTTTTCTCCTTAAAATTTCATTTTCACAAATTATTTTTATTTTCTTTAATAATTAATCTGAAATTGGAAAAAAGTTTGGAAAAAATCTTGTATTTTCTCATTAAAATTCCAGAAAATATATGGAGTACATAAATGTCGGATCCATCAATCCGATGTAAAAAATGTGAGTCATCACACATACTGTGAAAACACATAAATAGCAACATAGATTCATACTGATCATGTAATTCAACATACATCACAAACATCGAAGATTATAACATTCAAACATTGTTCAAATGTACCCTAGCATGCTTCTAAGTGTTCAATCAATGAAACAAATATTATGTTCAGTATTTGAAACCTAGATAATATTAAGAGTGGGGTAATCACTTCCACTTGTCAATTTGTTTAGTTCCTTTAAATCTTTATATTGTTTTTCCAACCTTTTTGAATCCTTGACCTTTATGGATTAAAACCATTTTCTTTAGAATTTGAAGTACTTCTATCGTTTTTAAATAATATTTCAATGATTCCCTAACTGATATGGCATATGGTATGTAAAGAGGTCATAAGAGATGAGTATCATGTAGTTCTACCTTTGTGTACTTTGGCAGAATAAGGAAGTACCGCAATACCTAGAATGCACATGTGAAAAGATGAGTAGGGATCTCAGACGCATTATCAAGGTAGGTTACCGTGGTAACTAGAGTGATTTCAGAAAATAGTTTCTTCATTGCATTAGTCTACCATCGTAAATGGGGTGATTGCCTAGAAAATAATGAATTTCGTGCATCTTCTTCCACCCCTTGTTTTTCTCTCTTCATGGCATTGTAATACATTAAACTAGGTTACGAAACATGCATTAAGACTATATAGGAATGTTATACCTTTTTCATTAATCAACTCTCTTGAATGCTCCAAAGGTTCTTGTTGAATCCTTCTAGGGTTATGCCTTTGATGGTAACAATAAATCTATGTGTTAGAAGTTATTACATGAGGTTCTAATCTCAACAAGATGGAAAATAGAATGTGATTAATCGTATGTGGCTCAGTTTTACCTTATAGTGTGTTCTTGACGAGATTCTAGAGCTTGGCAACCTTCCTGCAGTATATTTTCTATGTAGTTTCTTCCTGTTTGGTTGGTATGGCTATTTGAGATAAGAGAAAGTGGAGAAAACTTTATCAATAGGGTGTGAGGAAGAAAGGGAGAATCATTAGTGGGTAGCCGATACTAGTTCGCAGAAAGGGAGGACACAACTTTTGGTTTGAACGAACAATATTAGGGTTTTGCACAAAATTTAACTTATATTTTTCATGCATTACCATGGTAGTGCGATCCATGATTGCGGTAACTAGAATGACGCTGCATATATTTCTTTCAATGTAGTTTTCACATATTACCGTAGTAACCAGAGCAATATATGGCATATTCATTTTTTTGTTGTTATTTCCATATTTTATGAATTTCATATTACATTTGTGGATTATTCTAGGTTTAAAAGTCTTGTATTATTTGATTATGAATAAATTAAAACTCTTATTTATTTTTTTAATCATTTTATTTTATGTTAATAAAAGTTCAAAATTTTTCAGAGTGGTTTATCGACTTTGGGGTATTACAATCTACCCCCCTTAAAAAAAATTTTGTCCTCAAAATTTAAAGAAGTAACATACTTGTGTGATGTTGTCCAGTCAGGCATTTTGGGTATAGAGGTCTAGGGACTTCTTCTACATCTCGCTTTCCAATTCTCATGTAGCCTCTTCCTAGTCATGATGTCTCCACAAAACTTTGACTAAGGGAATGTTTTTGGTTCTAAGACTCTGCACCTTACAATCCAACATTCTAATTGCTGGTTCCTCATAGGTCACATCATCCTGGATATCGATTTCCTCCTAGTGCATGATATGAGAGTGGTTCGGTTCATACTTTCGTATGATTGATATGTAGAACACCTTGTGGATCAGGGACATTCCATTTAGCAAATCTAACTCATAAACACATTCACCAAAATGTCTAAGTATTTCAAAAGAACAGATGAATCGCGGTGATAGCTTCCCCTTATACCCAAATTGCTTGATCCCCGTTTGAAGATGAATGCTCAGAAACACTTTGTCACCTATATGAAATTCTAAAGGTTTCCTCCTCTTGTCTGCATAACTTTTCAGCCTACTCTATGTTATGACCAACCTCTTCTAAATCTACTTAACTTGATTATTCATCTTCTCCACTAAATTTAGTCCTGTAAACATGTGGTTTTCAAAGTTAGTCCAACAGGATGATGATCTGCAGGGTTTACCATAGAGGACTTTATACGAAGCCATTCGTATACTTGCCTAATAACTGTTGTTATCAGGAATTCTACCAAGTGCAAATACTTTCTCCAATTGCCCTTGAAGTCCAAGACGCAGGCTCTCAACATGTCTTCCAGTATTTGTATGACCCTTTGAGACTGACCATTTATTTGAGGGTGGAAAGCCATGCTCATAGTAAGTTTACTTCCCAGCTCCTTCTGCAGGCTCTGCTAGAATTGAGATGTGAATCTGTAGCCTCTGTTTGCTACTATGGTCTTTAACATGATGTGTTGCCTTACCACTTCTTTGAGATAGATCCCTCCCAACTTGCCAACTAGATTTATGGATTTTATGGGTAAGAAATGATCTATTTTTGCGAGATGATTTACAATTACATATATAATATCTTCTCCCTTCTAGTTTCTAGATAACCCACTAACAAAGTCCATTTTGACGTTGTCCCATTTCTTCTCTGGAATTGAGAGTGGTTGTAACATTCCTGTGGCTTTCTATGTTCTACCTTTACCTGCTATTAAGTTAAACATTTAGAGACATACTTGGCTATGTCTCTTTTCATGCCTCTCCACCAATATATCTTTCAAAGGTTCTAATACATCTTATCACCACCTAGATGGATTATATACTTAGTCAGATGAACTTCATCCAGTATGGTCTTTCTATTCTGCCCATTCTCAGGTACACAGATTCTATCCCCAAGTCTTAGTGTGCCCTCAACATCTAACCCAAAATCAGTATGCTTGCCTCGTCTAAGACCTTCCATCATGTTGGTTATCTATCTATCCTATTTTTGCTCGTCTCTTATCTGATGTAAGAGATCATGCTAGCAAGTCATAGCATATAAATATATTTGTTCCTCATCTGAAGTTATACCCAAGTTATAATCACCGATCAACTGATATATTTGTCCTTTTTACTAAATTTTTTGCTAAGTGCATCGACTACTACATTAGCATTTCTTGGATGGTAGTGTAGCTGGAATTTATAATCCTTCAAGAATTTCATCCACCTCCACTGTCTAAGATTCAACTCCTTTTGAGTATAGATGTACTTCAGGCTCTTATGGTTTGAGAATAGTCAAATCTCTCTTCATAGAGCTAATGTCTCCAAATCTTCAGTGCAAACACAATTGTAGCTAACTACAGGTCATGTATAGGGTAATTCTATTCATGAATCTTCAACTATTGCAAGGTATATGCAATGACCTTTCATTCTTGCATCAACACCGCACCCAAGCCATTTTGTGAATCATTTGTATATAGGACATATCTCACCCCATGTGTAGAAGTAACCAATATGGGAGCTGAAGTCAACCTCTTTTTTAGTTCTCAGAATGATTGTTCATACTTTTCATCCCAACTAAACTTTACTCTCTTTTGGGTTTCATTCCTTTTGAGTGTCTCCAACACAATCCTTAGGTGATCCACATGTTTTGCTTTTGAAATTGGAATATATCAGGATATCGTCCACAAATATCACCACAAACTGATCTAGGTATTGTCTGAAAACTCTATTCATCAGATCCATAAATACAGCTGGTACGTTGGTCAAACTGAATGGCATCACTATGAACTTGAAGTGTCCGTGTTGAGTTTTGAAGGCTGTCTTGTGTA
Source organism: Tinospora cordifolia (assembly GCA_030144865.1). NCBI lineage: Eukaryota > Viridiplantae > Streptophyta > Magnoliopsida > Ranunculales > Menispermaceae > Tinospora > Tinospora cordifolia. Next base: position 6,368 of record JAJIYU010019129.1, on the reverse strand, counting down.
TGTTTGATTCTCGAATCCCAATTGATGGTATCCTAACCTTAGATCAATCTTGGCGAAATGAGTGGCTCCCCTTAACTGATCGCACATGTCATCTATCTTGGACAAAGGATACTTGCTCTTTACTATAACTTCGTTTATCTTCCTATAATTAACACACAACCTCATGGATCCATCCTTCTTCTTCATAAACAATACTAGAGCTCCCCATGGTAATTCACCGAGTCTAATGGATCATTTCTCAATAAGTTCATCTAGTTGTGTCTTTAGCTTGATCAACTCCATTGGTGCCATTTTGTAGGGCAGAATGACTATAGGATTTGTGCCTGGACACAATTCAATCTTGAACTCAATCTTCTTGTGTGGTGGTGGTCCAAGCAGTTCAGCTGAGAATACCTCTAAATACTCTTGCATTATAGGTATCTCCTGAATCTCTTTCCGTTTTCTTGTATCATCCTCTAGTAACTATTTGAAGTCTTTACATTGTCTTAGGCAGTGTAACATAGCTAACATAGGGCTTCATGGTAATCTCTACACATCCCCATTTATCTTAAATGTGTCTCTAGAATGTAATGTCATAGTCCCCCTCCATTTTTGGCAGTCTATTTGTGCTTGATATTGGGTCAACAAGTCCATCGCCAATATCACATTATACCTATAAAAGGGAAGAACACAGAGATTAGTTGAAATTAGCTTCTCTCCAAATCTGAGGTTGCATTTACAAAGTTTCATGAAGTTTACCGTGGTCCCTATAGTTATGGCTACATGTAATATCACAAGCAATGGGTTTGTCACAAGTTGCAACCTATCCACTAAGTGTTCAGTAAAGACTTAGCAGCACTCGAGTCAAACAAGATTTTCACAATAATATTAAACAAGAGGAATGCACCTTCCACTATAAGTGCCTTATCTGCTTGTGCATCCCCTGCATAAAGCATGGCCTGGTTCAGTCCCTAGCATTGGTTCAAATTATGATTCCACCCCTAATTTTGTTGTAGTTGGGGTTGCTGCTACTACCTCTACGGTAGACAACTAGCTTGTCCTCTTGCTTGCTATTGTGGCTATGGAAGAACTAGAGATGGTGCTCTAGTAGGACAATTCTTAGCTATACGCCCTCTCTAGCTACAAAGAAAACATAACCCCTGTCTCTTTTCCAATTCTATCTACTCTTCTGTAGCATGATTAGGTTGTGCTTGCTAATTCTGCTGGAAATGAGGATTAGCTCCCTGTAGCCTATTATTGTTTTGCACCTGATTCTGATTTTGTGGTACCTTATTTCCTTCATTCCTATTTTATCTCTTTTGTGAGGCTCTTGCTATCTGTTCTAATTGTGGCTACTTGTTCTTATTCCTTATGACGTGTTCAAAGTTAAGGCCTTGCTTTATCAACTATGGTTTAACCACCATTTCTTTAAGAGTGATCCGTCTCAGAGGAACAATGATTTTTTGCATCTCTACTCTCAGCCCTTTATCAAACATGTCAGCCTTAGACTACTCATCCCATACTAGTTCTAAGGCAAACCGAGGCAACCCAGTAAACTTCTAATCATACTCGGCCACTATCATTGTCTTCTAGATTAGTCGGATGAATTTCTACTGTGGTTGTCTCATTTTTGCCATAGAGAAAATGTTTTCATAAAATAAAGTCATGAATTGTTCCCATGTCATTGTGGAAGTATCAGTATTTGGGTTGCTTATTATTATTTCCCACCAGTGGTATGCAGGCCTACAAACATGTGACGACCCCAACCTAGGCCCACAGAACCACCCCTCATGGCACTTTGGGCTAGGTGTTCACTCCCAGGTATTATTCTCCCCCTGGATTTTATTTCGCCTCCATGTAGTTTTGAACCCATGACCTAGGGGATAACTACATTGTTCTTGCAACATCCACTACCATTGAACTTTTATTGTGACGACCCCTCACTGGGCCCCCAGAACCCCCCTCAAGGCACTCTGGGCTAGGTGTTTACTCACATTGGCTCAATGGTAGTAGATATTGTAAGAACAATGTACTTATCCCCTATGTCATGGGTTCAAAACTCCACAGAGGTGAAATAAAATCTCGGGGAGGGGGGGGGGATAATACCTATGAGTGAACACCTAGCCCAGAGTGCCCTAAGGGGGGTTCTGGGGGCCCAGTGAGGGGTTGTCACAAAATCGGTGAATTGCTAGGGCCACTCTACTAGGTCTAGTTGCCCCCAAAGCATTAAGATGCTTGTTTATCTCTGAGAACCATACATCGGTTGCCATGTGATCCAATTTACCATCAAAGGTACTAGGTTGCAGCTTTTGGAACTCAATGAATAAATTCCTTTTCTCTTTGTCATCAGCAATCTATAGGTTCGATACCACTAAACCATTAGGAAATGGAGCTTGCATTGCCTAATGGGCCTAGGGTTGGGGTTGTGCTGGTGGTGGGTTTTGTACATGTAGTATAGCCCTCATGACTTGATCTACTACCGATCGAGTAATCTCAGCCAACATCTCTGGTAACAAAATCACTCCAACTGGGGCTGCTACCACCACTAGCGCTCTCTTGTCCTTTTAACCAAACTCATCAATGTTCTTGTCTCTTGTCGCATTGCCTCTAGCTCTTACCATTATCTACAAGATAAAAGTCATTTTAGTATTCGATAACTCAATATAGTATCACAATGGAGAATTTTTAGTATAGGAGGACAATTACAATCTCATTTCAATTCAATCTTAGGCGTGCACCAACCCATTTTTCTCAAAATCAAGATACAAAACACTTTTGCAAACTTGTGATAACAGCTATTTCCCATTTGTCCATTCACAACTTGTATTACTATCGTTTTAACATTTGTATCATGTCATTTGTGCTACCATGACTCTAGATTCATGATTCTAGATTTTTGTCTTGTTTACTAGCCTATGAGTTTATTCTTCTAAGTTCTATTCGAGGTTTTTCCAAGTCCTCATAAGTTTTATGGATACAAGATTTTTAGTCACATATGATGCTATTACAGAATAATAAACATAAAGTACACACAACAATCATTTAATCAATCATACATTTCACGTCAACATACAAAAATTCCTAGGTTTCTATCCATTCATCGGAGTTCGAGCGTCCCGTACCACCCTTGCCCAGGAAAATAAGCTTCCACTCAGGAACTTCACTACACCCAAAAAATTTTGCAAATGTCCTAATGACTAAGGTCTCTCAAGCCCCACTACACTTAATCGTCCCATACTAGCTAAGCATAGGAAAACAAGCTCTTCTAACGTCATCGACCATTCACTAAACATGGCCCATCAGTCTCTAAGTCCAGGATTCCTCCATACCTTGATACCACATAGAAACTAGAGATATAGGATGATCTCGATCTCGATTCATGACCAAATAAGTGTTTCATTATCACCCATTCTCAGGCTTTAACTTATGTCCTAAAATTTTTTATTTGATTCACTGTGCCTCATTGGCAACACCAAAGTCCCTATCTATGATCTCTCTTCCTAGACCTATAGACTCTCAATTCTCTTTATTTCTCAACACATCATATCAATCAATCCTGTCTAAGTCTAGACACTCTGCCCAGTATTTCTACTAACTGAACTCTGATACCAATTTTATAGCACCCCGATTCCCATCCCGTTTACAAGTATCACATTTGAGTCATGCATGGAGAAGCGCTCCCTTTCTGCATTTAATTCCATCCACAAGTCTATTGAGAGTCGAGATATTACTGTCACAAACACAAGTAATTGGTTTCCTAGACACACTAGGTTATGTATATTCAAAATTTTAATCTCCTGGTCACACCAGGTCCAATTCCATAAAACATATGAATAATAAATTTGATAATTGACTCATTCAAATCAAATATTGAAGCTTCAATACAATGAAAAAAGGGGTTAGGAATCAACATCCACATCAATGAAAATTAAGGTTTGGCCCATACGGTCGACTTCTAACTAGTGATAACATCGACACCTGAAGAGGTTTACGGGGGCCCTATGCCCAACTTAAAAATAGAAAGTAAAGTTCATATTCCCATAGTGGTCTCGACTGCGAGACCCACAACTATTAAGACATATCTTGTCAGCGGTCATCAATACGAGCACTCTTCAACAATTACCTAAAAAATAAAAGTGGGGTGAGTTCAAGAGCTTAGTGGGTCATACACTGTACATCAATATCAGTATCCAAGCCAAAACAAAAAATGTGCTAGTTATTAAAGCATTAGGTGATTTATATAGTTCAATTATTTTTTTAGTTGGCTTTCTGATCGAAAGGGTTAACCTTAGTGTTCTGTCCTTGTATACACATCAAGAAAGAAAATAGATGGCAAGTCTACGCCAATTTTCAAGGGTAATATGGACACACCCATCACCCATAGGGACACACCCATCATTCCATCTCTAGGAACTAGGGACACATCCATCGTTCCATTTTTGGGAACTAGGGACATACTCATCATTCCTTATTCTGAGAACAACCACAGTGATCCCCCATGGACCATTGCACTGAAATGTGGTTCTCTTCTTAATTAAAGTTATTTCAGTTCACAAAATATCATTCTTAGCATGCTCATCATCTCATAAGGTAAGAAACATGGTTACATGGGTACATACTATGAAAGCGCATAAAGAACAACATAGATTCATATGGATCATGTCATTCAACATACATTATGAACATCAAAGATCATAACATTCAAACATTGTTCAAGTGTACCCTAGCATGCTTCTAAGTGTTCAATCAATGAAAACAAACATCATGTTTAGTATTTAAAACATAGATAATACTAAGGAGTGGGGTAATCATTTCCACCTGTTACTTTGTTCAGTTCCTTCAAATCTTTATACTGTTGTTCCAACCTTCTTGAATTCTTGACCTTTATAGATTAAAACCATTTTCTTTAGAATTTGAAGTACTTCTACTACTTTTAAATTGCAATTCAATGATTCCCTAACTAATATGGCATATGATGTGTAAAGAGGTCATAATAGATGAGTATCATGTAGTTATACCTTTGTGTACCTTGGTAGATTATGGAAGTATCGCAGTAGCCACAACACGTGTGAAAAGACAAGTAGGGGTCTTTGATGCATTACCACGATAGGCTACCATTGTAAGCAGAGTGATTTTAGAAAAAAATTTCTTCGCTACGTTTGTTTACAATGGTAGTCGGGGTGACTACCCAGAAAATAGTGAATTTCATGTGTGTTCTCCCACCCCTTACTTTCTCCTCTTCATGGCATTCTAATACATTAAACTATAGGTTATGAAACATGCATTAAGAGTAGATAGGAATGTTATAACTTCTTCGATTAATCAACTCTCTTGAATGCTCCAAAGGTTCCCCTTGAATCCTTCTAGGGTTTTGCCTTTAACCAAAACAATAAATCTGCGTGTTAGAAGTTATTGCAGGAGGTTCTAGTGCAACACCCCAACCCTCGTATCTTTAAGCATTGGACATGACCACCATTCTCTTGACAGTGGACTAAACCAAACACACATTTACAAGTAGACAACTTGCATCACTTTCTATTTCAATTATTTCATGCCTTAACTTTATTTGACAATACATAATTTAAATTTAAGAATTTAATAAGGCAATAATATAAGAAATAACTGAAATTTATAAACTCAATTAATTAAATAAAATTGAGTACATAATTTGATCTTGAAGAAAAACTATTAAAACGGAAGATTCAAAACTTGGGCAACATGCCCTTACATAGAAATTAGAAACTTTTTAAATAAAAAGAACCTAACTAGTATTCATGGTCTTCATGTAAATCAATTATCTGAAAAATAAAAGGAAGGGTGAGCACATAACCTAGTGGATCTTTCTAAACATCTAAATCATTATTTCAATTTAAACAAACCAAGCATATCGAAAATTTTTGTACATTAGGCGATTCAAACAATTTCTTGTTTATAGTTGACATTTGAACCGAAAGAGTTTAATCTTTGTGTTGCACATCGTTGGGAGAGAGAATCACTCTTGGAAACTCAAACCCCAATATCTATGAAGTGGGATCACTCTTGGAAACCCTATTCAAAATCATCAATAGTAAACCGGTAAGCTGGGTCGGGGATGGAACACACATGATGACACTATGTAGTCCATCATCGCGCCGGTATGTGGATTGAATCATTATTTAATCTATTCTTAGTGATAAAACACACAATATCGGATTAAACCATCGTTGCAACATATACAAAACATGAATCATTAAATATTTAATCATGGCACAATTCATGTATAACATGCATCAATATTTTTAATTTCTAAACATGCATAACATGTATATTCATGGCACATCAAATAAATAAAGCATGCATATTAAAACATATATTCAATCAATCATCTTCAAAACATCATCATACATGCA
>JAJIYU010019128.1:0-10921 GCA_030144865.1 Tinospora cordifolia | reverse complement strand
TACTCAATTTTATTTAATTAATTGAGTTTATGAATTTTAGTTATTTCTTGTATTATTGCCTTATTAAATTTTTAAATTTAAGCTATGTACTGTTAAATACAATCAAGGCATGAAATAATTGAAATAGAAAGAAAGTCAAGTGTGTGTCACTTGTAAATGTAACACCGGCTCGATCTGCCGTTTGGTTTAGTCCACTATCAAGAGAATGGTGGGCCTGTCCAAGGCTTAAAGATACAGGGGTTGGGGTGTTACACACACTGTTATCAAGGATCATCTGACGATCGAGATCGAAGCCACGCTGAGAGATCGCGAATACTGCCGCGCTCGAGGATCATCAGACGGTTCAGATCAAAGCCGCATTGATGAGATTGCGAACAGTGCTGCGCTCGAGGATCATCTAATGGTCAAGATCAAAGCTGTTTTGATTAGATCGCGATCATTGATGCACTCGAGGAAATCCAACGGCTGAGATCAAAACTCCGATTTCTATTGATTGATACGATATCAATCCAATGGCTCCGATCAAACTCGAAAGCATGTCTTGAGGAAAATCCTAGGAACCAGATCAAATCCAAAATTTAAAATACAAAAATTACATTAAAATTAACGAAAAATACGAAATTTAATCTGAAAATTCTAAAAAAATAGTTTCTAAATTTTGAAAATTATTTCTAAAATTCGAAAAATACTCATTTTGCTCCAAAAATTAGAAAGTACGAAATTAGGGAGAATTAGAGTGTTTTATTCAAAGAAGAACACAAAACTTTCTAATTTTCTCCCTTGGAAAACCTATATAAAACCCCTAGGCTCTTAGTTTCATTCATTCCAAAAAAATAAGAGTTGAATTCTCCTCTTATTTTCTCTAAGCATTCTGCTTCGCACCTTTTCCCATCTTTCCTACTTGTGTGTGTGAGAAGTTCTTCTCTCGAATTTGGAAAATTAAGTTGGGCGATCTTCATTGGAACTAGTATGTGGGGGGAATTACTATTGAAGTTTCGGAAGAAAGCGTCACAAGGTGGAAGTGATTTCTAGAACAGCCTTCTATTTTTATTTGAATTCATGGCATGTTCATTGTTGTGTGTTTTTCACTGAATTCAAAGATTCTCAACTTCAGTTCTAGAATATTAAATGTTTATTTCAGTATTTCAGTATTTCAGTCTTGATTCATGTTTGAGAAATCATATCGTCCATGCCATGTTAGTATCATGCTTAGGCTTTTAAATTAAAGTATGATGCATGTTTTATGAGTATTTCATGAATTGACTGTGTATATTCTGAATTTATGTTTGATTTCATATTCTGAAGTTTATGTTATGAGATCATTATATGAGAATTAATCAAAGACGTGGAGATAATAACCACGTACCATCATAGTGGTCATGGCGACACTATGGATGTTCTTTTCATATGAGTTAGGCATATGGTTTTCAGACCTAAGTACTTGAGGGTTGTGTACCACTAGTGGGTCACCATGTGTAACTGGTTGATGCCGACATGTGCCACTAACGGGTTGATGCCGAGTGGGCCCTATTTACTTAGTTAAGAACATCAAGGGATTAAAGGCCCTTTTGGTCTGATATTCGACTTAAACAAATTGTTGTTTGAAATGCCTAATGATTGCAAGTATTTGAATTATGATTGTGTTATGAGTTTGAATATAAAAGATGATTGTTCGAAAAGGATCCACTGGGCTGTCTACTCACTCTTCCTTTCTTATTTTTCAGGAACATGAACCCATGAAGCAGTTGAATATAGATAGTTCGTTAGAAAGTTTCTACAGTATTATTTTTAGAATTTTTAGGGCATGTTGCCCAAAGTTTTTTTACTTTTCTACTAAAAAGTATTTTGAAGTCTTTTGCTGTAACTATTAGTTCTTTTTGAAGAGTTTAGTATTTTTAATTTCTATTATGAATAAAATAGTTTAAATTTCTTTATCTCTTTTAATTTGCCTTGATTTTATCAAAAATTTTGTATTCTTGAATTTTATACAAAGGCACGAGATATTGAAAAGAAAAGAACAAGTGTGTGTCGTTTGAAATTAGCACCGGCCCGACCTGCCGTTTTGTTAAGTCCACTATCAAGAGAACGGTGGCAAATGTACACTGCTTAAAAGATACGGGGTTGGGGTGTTACAGAGGTGGTATCAGAGCCTGGGCATTAGTTTTTGGGCCAAGAATAGAAAGTTACTCTGATACCAAAGGTGGTATCAGAACTCATTTAGTAGATGAACTGGACAAGAATTAGGAAATTTGCTCTGATACCAAAGGTGGTATCAAAACCTAGGCATTAGTTGCTAGGCCAAACACATAAAGTTTCCTCTAATACCAAGCATGGTATCAGAACTCAGTCAGTAGAAACACTGGACTAGAATGAGAAACCCAAACTTAGGGTTTCACTTTGAATTGAATTGAATTTAGAATGCCCTACCTTTTATTTTTCAAATTGATGAATGTTTTAAAAAATGTTTTCAAAAAGGAAATATATGTTTTTGAAATGTTTTGTTTGGATACAAAGACTACAAGTTGAGTTAATAGTGGGTAAGCGTTATCCCGAGTAAAGTTAAACATTGAAAGGGAGGTGGCTTATCCCGCCCTAGAAGGCGCGGTTACTAAGTAGACTTCGGTCTCGCCACCCGATCTGGAGGTTGTCCGACCAGCTTATATGAGTAGTCGGAGTTGAAGAACATTCTTATTTTTTATAAAAGAAAATTAGAAGGTGAAAAATTAGCGTAAGGAATTGATTAGAAATCGAAAAAGATGCCAAAGGTGGTATCTTGAACAGACAGAGGTTGTAAGTCAACCAGAACTGAACCCTAGCGCCAGAGAAAAGACCATAGGTAGAAACGGGTGTAGCCATGGGTGACACAATGGATAAAAAGTATAAAACTCTAGGACACAGGCTAGAGACTGAAACTTGTGTGAAAATAGAAAATTGTTTGATTAGGACACGAGACTGGGAAGCTTCTATAATTATCAGTTTCTACGTACTATGGGATGCATAGGAATTTGGGGTTATGGATGAAACCTAGACATGGAGAATGATGGACCATGTGTGGTGAATGATCGGTAACTCTGGCAGAACGGGTTTCTCTATGCTCGCTGGTATGGGACAGTTGAGTATAGTGGGCTTGGGAACCTTAGTTATCGAGTAATTTGTGAAATTGTTTGGGTGCAGCTCTGTTCTGAGTGAAAGCCTAAGTAGAAGGGGTAGAGTGGTATATGACACTTGAACCTAAAAACTTAGGTGGAAGCTAAGAACCTTGTTGTGCTAGCTTGATTGTATGATTGTGTGATATGAATGCTTTACTATTTATTTATTTTAAGACCAAATCTTGTACCCATGCATGAAAAGAACCTAGAAGAAAGACTTTAGGCCACTGAACAAATCAAGAACCTAGAAATTGAATCTAGAGTCATGATAGTACAAATGTTTGCTGAAACAAGGATTGACGTTGAAAAGATGAACAGGGAAGAGTTCAAGGAGGTCTTCCACAAAAAGTTCTTTCCAGAGATGATACTATGGAAGCTGCAAGAGGATTTCATCACGTTGAATCAGAAGGACTTGACTATAGCTGAGTACGAGAAAAAATTTACTAAATTGGATAAGTTCTCTTGGGAACTGATATAAGAAGAAAGAATGAAAACTAATTGGTTTGCTCAGGGTCTCAAGATTGATATTCGAAAAGTGATTATGATTCTAAGCTTAAAGATATTGGGATCCTAGGGCATGAACTCAACTTAGAAGAAAGGTTGAAAGGAAAGAACAAGAGGCCTAGTAATGAAATAGAGAACCCAAAGGCCTAGAGAAAGACTAAGAGTAGTGGAAAGGCACCACAGACCTAGAAATAGGGGCAGAACAAAGACGAGTCAAGTGAAGAAGCTAAGAGGCTAGGATTATGTTTCGTATGCAAGCAGAAGAGTCATTTGGCGAAAAATTGCCCAACTACACCAGCTTAGGCTTCCCAGTAGCAACGACAAAATACTTAGGGGGGAAATCAGAATGGGCGACCTCAAGCCAGATAGAATTAGAATGCCAATCAAGGGCAAAACCAGGGCCGTGGTAAGAACTAGGCCAGAATGTTCGCGATTGAGACCCAAGAAGACCAGGCCCCTACAGTAGAAGTTACATTCCTATTGGTTAATGTTGCTGTGAGACTGTTGTTTGACTCAGGTGCCTCAAAATCTTTTATCTCTAAAAAACTAGTTAATAGGTTACAACTTGTGACAAAAACAATGCTTGTGACTTTGAATGTGTCCACACCAATTGGGACCATTGTGACTTTAACAAAGATGTGTAGTTGTGACCTTAGGTTTGGGGATAAACTTTTAATAGTCGACCCATATACCCTACCTTTCTATGGCTATGATGTAATCTTCAGGATGGATTGGTTAGACTAGTACTAAGCCTAAATAGATTGTCCTAAGAGACGGGTAACCATAACATTACCTTCTGGGGAGATCTTTAAAATCAATGGGGATATGCAGAGACTACCAAAGAGTCCAACCCTAGCCTTGCTACTTGAAGCAGATGGATGAGTTCGAGGAACTCTCTAAAGAAGAACCTACTGACTTGAAGAATATTCACGACCTAGTTGTTGTTAGTGAGTACGAGGACGTGTTCCCAAATGACTTACCTGGACTACCACCAGCAAGAGAGTTTAGAGTTTAAGATCGAACTTCACCCTAAAAGCAACCCTATAGCCATACCTCTTTATAGGATGGCGCTAGCAGAACTAATTGAATTGAAAACTCAACTGGACGAGCTTAGGGAGAAAGGTTTCATCAGGTCAAGTGAATCACCCTGGGAAGCCCCAGTATTATTCGTGAAATAGAAGGATGGTTCCTTGCGACTATGTGTCGACTATCGGAAGTTAAATCAAGCTACAATAAAGAATAATATCCCTTACCAAGGATTGACGACCTATTTGATCAATTACGAGGAGCCACTCATTTCTTTAAAATTGATCTTAGGTTAGGATATCATCAGCTAAGGATTCGAGAGTCTGACATCCACAAGACAACCTTTAGAACAAGATATGGACACATTGAGTTCACCGTGATGCCCTTTGGTTTGACCAATGCCCCTATAGCCTTCATGGATTTGATGAACTGAGTGTTCAGACAGTACCTTAACCAGTTTTTAGTGGTATTCGGGGATGATATCCTAATCTACTATAAGTCAAAAGCTGAGCACCAAGAACACTTGAGGATTTTACTAGAAACTCTAAGAAGAAACCAGCTATATGCTAAATTCTTTAAGTGTGAGTTCTGGATGGAAACTATCAAGTTCCTTGGCCACGTTGTCTCAGCAAAAGGCATCTTTGTAAATCCGGAGAAAGTGGAAGCCGTTATGAACTAGAAGCAACCCAAAATAGTAACAAAAATTAGGAATTTCTTGGGCTTGGCAGGCTACTACAGAAGGTTCATTAAGGACTTTTTCAAGTTGGCAGAACCTATGACTAAGTTGACCAGAAAAGGAGTTAAGTTCTAGTGGGATAAGAAATGTGAATAGTCATTCCAAGAACTGAAGACAATATTGACTATGACTCCTGTTTTAGTCACCCCAGCTCCTGGTGTTACTTACATACTCTATACTGATGCTTCGCTAAGTGGACTTGGAGCAATATTGATGCAGGAAAGACAAGTAGTTGATAATGCTTCAAGACAACTAAAGGTCCATGAGAGAAATTACCCTATTCATGACCTAGATCTAGCGGCCATTGTGTTTGCCTTGAAGATTTGGAGACACTACCTTTATGGTGAAAAATTTGAGCTATTTTCAGATCACAAGAACTTGAAGTACATCTACACCCATAAGGAGTTGAACCTCCAGCAACGGAGATGCATGGATTTCTTAAAAGACTATGATTTTCAACTACACTACCATCTGAGGAAGGCCAATGTAGTAGCTGATGCTTTGAGTAGGAAGTTCAACAAACAGGAAGAAGAAAAAGGTTAGATGTACCAGTTGATTGAAGATTTTAGGTTGGGTGTAAACCTTAAGGAGAAAGAAGCCTACCTTTACAATATGTCTTGCCAACTGGACCTATTACATCATATCAGGGATGAACAGAGGCAAGACAAGTGGCTGACTCAACTAATCGAAGGAGTCACGTAAGGAAAGCATACTGATTTCAGGATGGATGTTGAAAACATCCTAAGACTCGGGGAAAGGATATGTGTACCTCAGCAGGGACAGAGCAAGCAAATCATACTTGATGAAGCTCATCGGATTAAGTATACCATGCACCCTAGTGGGGATAAGATGTACCAGAACCTTAGGAAAACCTACTGGTGGAGAGGAATGAAAAGGGACATAACTAAATAGGTCTCTAAGTGCTTAACATGCCAACAAGTGAAAATAGAACACCAGAAACCCTCTAGAATGTTACAACCACTCCCAATCCCTAAATGGAAGTGGGATAACATTGCCATAGACTTCTTCAGTGGTTTACCGAGGAACCAAAAAGGAGAAGAAACTATTTGGGTGATAGTGGATCATCTCACCAAAGTGGCTCACTTCTTGCCAATCAGATCCACAGACCAAGTCAGCAAGCTGGGAGAAATCTATGTGAAAGAAATCGTCAAACTTCATGGTGTACCCAAGACTATCGTGTCTGACAGAGACTCTCGCTTCACTTCACAGTTCTGGCAGAGTCTACAGAAGGAAATGGGTACTAAACTCACCATGAGTACAACATTTCACCCTTAAACGGATGGTCAGTCTGAAAAAGTTATCCAAATTTTGGAAGATATGTTGAGATCTAGCGTTTTAGACTTCAAGGGGAATTGGAGCAAGTACTTACACTTGGTGGAGTTTGCCTATAACAACAGTTATCAGGCAAGCATAAAAATGGCTCCATTCGAAGCTCTTTATGGAAGACCCTACAAATCACCTACTTGTTGGGCTAAACTTGAAGATCAAGTATTAACTAGACCAGATATGGTGGAAAAAACTAGCAACCAAGTCAAGTTAATACAAAAGAGACTGACTACTACATAGAACCGTCAAAAGAGCTACGCAGACAAAAGAAAAAGACCATTAGAGTTCCAAGTTGGGGACAAAGTATTTTTGAGGATCAGTCCTCATAAGGGTATCAAAAGGTTCAGATTCAAATGGAAGTTATCTCCAAGGTTTGTCAGACCCTTTGAAATACTTAGAAGAATCGAGGAATGTGCTTATAAGTTGGACCTACCAAACCGAATGACTTCAGCACATAACGTATTCCATGTATCCATGTAGAAGAAATACGAACCTTACCCCTCTCACATCATTCACTGGGAGGAAGTGAATATTCAAGATGATGCTACCTACGAGGAAATATCAGTTAGAATCCTTGACCACAAGGTACAAAATCTAAGAACAAAGGATATCCCTTTAGTAAAGGTGTTGTGGAAACATCACAGGGTAGAAAAAGCCACATGGGAACTCGAAAGCGAGATGAAGACCAAGTACCCGCATCTGTTCTTAAGGAACACCTAAATATGTACAAATTTCGAGAACGAAATTTTTTCTAATGAGGATAGGTTGTAACATCTCAAAAAATTCATATGAAAATTGAATTTTTACTTGCAAAATTATACATAATTGATGAATGAGAATTTTGGCAAGTCCTAGTTATCCAAATGAGGAAAAAAAACCAATTTAAGGGATTTTTGGAAGAAAAAATATGAATATAATGCATAAAATGGGATATGAGCAATTTTTTATGAAAACAGGATTAGAAAGTCAATCGGGATCGAGATTTCGCAAAAATCCAAAGAGAAAACAAGAAATTCGACTGAAAATTAAAAAAAAAAAAACTTAAAATACATCCTACAGTCCAAATTCGATCTGCCAAAATCCAATGAATGGGATAAAAACTGAAATGAACGCTTAGGTGCACTGGATCATCGAGATCAAATGGCCAGATATCCAAGTACGTAACTTCGAGGATGATTGTGCTGCCATAAATGAGTTCGTTGATCGCGAAATAAGATCCACACACTGTGTCGAGGATCATCTAACAGTCGAGATCGAAGCCACATTGAGAAATTGCGAACAGTGCCGCGCTTGAGGATCATCGGATGGTTCAGATCAAAGCCGCGTTGATGAGATCGCGAACAGTGCTGCGCTCGAGGATCATCTAACGGTCCAGATCGAAGCCATTTTGATTAGATCGCGATCGTTGATGCGCTTGAGGAAATCCAACTGCTAAGATCGAGACTCCGATTTCTGTTGATTGATACAAGATCAATCTAATTGCTCCGACCAAACCCGAATGCGTGTCTCGAGGAAAATCCTATGAACCAAATCAAATTCAAAATTTAAACTATGAAAATTACATTAAAATTAACGAAAAATATGAAATTTAATCCGAAAATTTCAAAAAAAAATAGTTTCTAAATTCTGAAAAATATTTCTAAAAACTGAAAAATACTCATTTTGCTCCAAAAATTAGAAAGTAAAAAATTAGGGAGAATTAGAGTGTTTTATTAAAAGAAGAACGCAAAACTTTCTAATTTTTTCTCTTGGAAAACCTATATAAACCCCTCTAGGCTCTCAATTTCATTCATTCCAAAAAAGAAGAGTTGAATTCTCCTCTTATTTTCTCTAAGCCTTCTTCTTTGCACCTTTTCCTATCTTCCCTTGTTGTGTGTGTGAGAAGTTTTTCTTTCGAATTTGGGGAATTAAGTTGGACAATCTTCATTGGCACTAGTACGTGGGGGAAATTGCTGTCAAAATTCTGGAAGAAAGCGTCACAAGGTGAAAGTGATTTCTAGAACACCCTTCTGTTTTTATTAGAATTCATGGCATGCTCATTGTTTTGTGTTTCTCACTAAATTCAAAGATTTTCAACTTTAGTTCTAGAATATTGAATGTTTATTTCAGTATTTCGATTTTGATTCATGTTTGAGAAATCATATCATTCATGCCGTGTTAGTATCATGCTTAGGCTTTTAAATTAAAGTATGATGCATGTTTTATGAGTATTTCACTAATTGACTGTGTATATTCTGAATTTTAGTTTGATTTCATATTCTGGAGTTTATTTTATGAGATCATGATATGAGAATTAATCAAAGACGATGGAGATAATAACCACGTACCATCATGGTGGTCAAGGCGACACTATGAATGTTCTTTTCATATGAATTAGGTCATATGGTTTTCAGACCTTAGTACATGAGGATTGTGTACCATTGGTGGGTCACCATGTGTAATGGGTTGATGCCGACATGTGCCACTAACGGGTTGATGCCAAGTGGGCCCTATATACTTAGTTAAGAACATCAAGGGATTAAAGGCCCTTTTGGTCTAAGATTTGATTTAAACAAATTGTTGTTTGAAACGCCTAATGATTGCAAGTGTTTGAATTATTATTGTGTTATGAGTTGGAATATGAAAGATGGTTGTTCGAAAGGATCCACTGGGCTATGTGCTCACTCTTCCTTTCTTATTTTTCAGGAATATGAACCCAATGAGCAGTTGAATATGATAGGTCCTTAGAAAGTTTCTACAGTATTATTTTTAGAATTTTTAGGGCATGTTGCCCAAAGTTTCTATACTTTTCTACTGAAAAGTATTTTGAAGTCTTCTGCCATAACTATTAGT
Organism: Tinospora cordifolia; assembly: GCA_030144865.1. Taxonomy (NCBI): domain Eukaryota; kingdom Viridiplantae; phylum Streptophyta; class Magnoliopsida; order Ranunculales; family Menispermaceae; genus Tinospora; species Tinospora cordifolia. The sequence continues at coordinate 1,327 of JAJIYU010019128.1, read as the reverse complement.
TCTTTTTGAAGAATTTAGTACTTTCAATTTCTATTATGAATAAAATAGTTTGAATTTCTTTATCTCTTTTAATTTGATTTGATTTTATTGAAAATTTCGTATTCTTGAATTTTATACAAAGGCACGAGATATTGAAAAGAAAAGAACAAGTGTGTGTCGCTTGTAATGTAGCACCGGCCTGACCAGCGTTTTGTTAGGTCCACTATCAAGAGAACGGTGGCAAATGTACACTGCTTAAAAGATACGGGGGTTAGAGTGTTACATCAAGCAAGTGCAAATTACTTTTCTTTTTTCTCTTCTGGCCTTTATCTTGGTATTATTTCATTTGCTAGTTGTTTATCGCAACAACTATAGTAGTAGGAAGGAGAAAAACCTAGAATTCTACAACATGGTAGCAAGAACACACTATTGGACATTTATTTCGAGGAACCAGAGGATTTAACTAATCAAATAAGGTATAATACCCTTATCTACGTCTCAAATGCATGATTCATGGTCTAGAATTATAAGTATTAGGATGCCAAGGTCATAGGAAAGCAAAGGAGGGGTGAAACATACACAAAAATCCAGTGTTCATGCTAGTGACCGTGATAGTGATCACTATTACCATGGTAATGCATCCATCTTCCTCTCTTTCTGTGAATTCTCTTGTGATTACCGCAATAATGCCGCTATTTTTATTTTTATTTTTTGAAAACTCCTCTAGTTACTATAGTAGTGTAACACTCCAATTTTCAACTGGACTTTCGTTCACGTGTAGATTGTTGCCCGATGAAAATCGAGATGCTACTAAAATTCTTTTCTGTCGACAATATCTTTTCTTCAAAATACAGTTCATAATTCTTTAATTCTCAAGTTCAAGTCCATAAAGATATCATATACAGTATAGAAAATCATAGTAAGTCTTTCAAATAAATCTTAAGTAAAGCAGCGGAAATACTTTTAAAACTATTTAGTTCACCCAAAATCGTTAAACAAGTAGGATCATTTAAAGATAAAATGATAGCGTTAAAACTAACGTAAATACATTAAACAATTCAGTAAAAATACATAAAATATGACTTCCAAGTCACCTATCCCGGACGACCTCCCCATGAGGTGTCCAAACAAAGTGCGGGTCTTCTGAAGTGGTCCATAGATCCTACGTCCAAGTGTACCTGAAAAATATAATGGGTGAGCTCAAAAGCCCAGTGGATCATTCTTACACATCACAGGCATTATACAGACCCAATCCAAAACATTACAAACACTTTCAAATATTAGGCGTTTCAAACATTAAATTGTTTGTTGTAACCTAAACCGGAAGAGTTGGTTAGACTCCCAATAT
>JAJIYU010019127.1:0-10949 GCA_030144865.1 Tinospora cordifolia | reverse complement strand
AAGGGCTTGTTGCCCAATTTTGATTAAGACTTCCACTGAAAGTTAGTATTTCTATTTTGAGATTATTGATCAATGATGTACTAGTTTACATTACAAAGTTATGTACTTTCTTTTATTAATAAAGAAGTTAAATTTTTCTTTACCTTTAATTGCCTTGATTTTATTTAATGTGAAGTTGTACCATTGAACTTATTCTAAGGCATGTGGTATTGAAAAAATAGAAAGTCAAGTGTGTGTCGCTTGTAAAGTAACATGACCCAACCCGCCAATTGGTTAAGTCCACTGTCGAATAATAGTGGTTGTCCAAAACTCAAGGAATGTGGGGGTTGGGGTGTTACCTAGGGTATTACAATTTACCCTCCTTAGAAAAATTTTGTCCTCGAAATTTGTTCATAAGTAAGGATTTTTAGTGAATAGATGTGGATACTTTGTCTTCATCTCGCTTTTGAGTTTTCAAGTAGTTTCTTCCACCCCGTGATGTTTCCACAGTACCTTCGTTAACGAAATATCCTTCATTCGTAGACTCTGTACTTTATGGTTTAGGATTCTGACTGTTGTTTCCTCGTAAGTAGCATCATCTTGAATATTCATTTCCTCCTAGTGGATGATGTGAGAAGGGTCAAGTTGATACTTTCTCAACATGGATACATGGAATATGTTATGAGCTGAAGTCATTCAGTTTGGTAGGTCTAACTCATAAGCATTTCCCTATTCTTCTAAGTATTTCGAAGGGTCCAACAAACCTCAGAGATAACTTTTCTTCGAATTCGAACCTCTTGATGCCCTTCTAAGGACTAATCCTTGAAAACACCTTATCCCCCATTTGAAACTCTGGTGGTCTCCTTCTTTTGTCAGCACAACTCTTTTGACGGCTCTGAGTTGTAATCAACCTCTTTTGGATTAGTTTGACTTGGTTGTTCATTTCTTCCATCAAGTCTGGCCCAGTCCACACATGGTCTTCAAGCTCAACCTATTAGGTTGGTGATTTGTAGGGCCTTCCATAAAGAGCGTCATACGAAGACATCTTAATACTTGCTTAATAATTGTTGTTATAGGCAAACTCCACCAAGTGTAAGTACTTGCTCTAATTTCCTTTAAAGTCTAGAACAAATGATCTCAACATATACTCCGAGGTTTGGATGACTCTTTCAGACTGCCCATCTATCTGAGGGTAAAATGTTGCACTCATGGTGAGCTTAATATCCATCTCCTTCTATAGACTATATTAGAACTATGAAGTAAAGTGAGCGTTTCTGTCAGACACAATAATCTTGGGCACACCGTGAAGCCTTACTATCTCTTTAACATAAATCTCTCTCAGCTTACTCACTTGGTCTGTGGATTTAATTAGCAAGAAGTGAGCCACTTCAGTGAGACGATCCACAATTACTCAAACAATATCTTCTCCCTAAGTCTTAAGGTATCCTGAGCATCTAACCTAAGGTCAGTATGCTTATCCTATTTACTTTACTCTAATAGGTTGGTGAGCCATTTGCCTTGCCCTTGTCCACCCCTGATCTGTTGCAAAAGATCTGGTGGGTAAGACATGCTATAAAGATAGGCTTGTCTTTCATTTAGGGTTACACCTATCCTAAAGTTCTCAGTCTATTGAAAGTATTCTTTATTATACCCCACCTTTGGCTCAGTGGACTTTACCACACGGCAGGTCTCAAGGTCATTACCTTAAGTGACTAACACTTTCTTGAATATTCAAAGTGAGGCAACAAGAGTTCTTGAGGAAATTGTTTTCATTAATTGGAAATCACAGGTGCAAAACCTTATTCGAACCAAAATTCATAATGCTAACACTTAGCAACCTTTAAGTAAAAAAACTTCATGCCACTACTCATATCTAAAATTTATTCTTCTATCCTAACAGTGGACTACTAGGGTTTTACCGAGGGTCTTGATCTCCTTGGGCCTCCACAGCAAACATTTTGGCCTAATTTTGACCACCACCCTTATTTTTCCCTTAGCATTCTATTGTTCTTGTTTGCACTAAGAACGATCATTATGACCTCCTCCTTGAGTGTTATGTGGCAGAGAAGCCTAAACGAATGTAGTTGAGCAGTTTCATGCTAAATGACTCTCCTGCCTGCACACATAGCACAATCCCCGCTTCCTTGCCTATTCTTTTAACTCATATCTATTTTGTCCTTGTTTTTAAGTTTATGGTGTCTTCCCACCACTCTTATTCTTTTTCTAGGCCTCTGGGTTCTCTGTTTCATTACTAGGCCTCTTATTCTTTCCTCTCAACCTTTGCTCCAAGTTGAGTTCTTGTTCAAGTATTAGGGCTCATTCTACAACATACATGTAAGTTCGGAGGTCCAATGTCATTATTACTTTTCGGATCTCAATCTAGAGACCCTGTGCGAACCTATTGGCTTCCATTCATTCTTCCCTGACTAGTTCTTGAGATAATTTGGCCAGCTCTATGAACTTTATCTCATACTTAGCTACAACTAGGTCCTTCTACAGTTTCCTTTGTGTAGCTTCCGAAAAAACTTTTTGCTCATACTATCATGACTCTAGATTCATTTTTCTAGGTTCTCGATTTGTTCAGTGGCCTAAAGTTTTTCTTCTAGGTTCTTTCCATGCATGGGTACAAAATTTGGTCTCAAAGCAAATAAACAGTAAAACATGTATATCACGCAATCATACAATCAAATAGTTCACGCTAGCACCGCAAAATTCCAGGCTTCCACATAAGCTTTTAGATTTAAGTGTCTCATACCACTCTACCCCTTCCACTGAGGCTTTCACCCAAAATAGAGCCACTCCCAAACAATTTCACAAATTGCTAGATAACTTAAGTTCCCGAGCCCACTATACCCAACTATCCCTTATCAGCCTAGCATAGAGAAACCCGTTCTTCTAGAGTTACCAATCATTCACTACACATGGTCCATCATTTTTTGAGTTTAGGCTTCCTCCATCCCTCTGAATTCCTATGCATCCCATACAACATAAAAACTGAAAGATATAGAAGTTTTTGGTCCCATGTCCTGATCAAACAATTTTTTGTTTTCACACAAGTTTTAGTCTCCAACATATGTCCTAAAGATTTATGTTTTTGATCCACTATGCCACCCATTGCTATACCACATTTCTACCTTGGGTTCAATCTGGTTGACTCACAACCTCTATCTAGTCAAGATACCACCTTTGGCATCTTTTTTGACTTCTAATCAATTTCTTGCCCTTATTTTTTTTATCACCTTCTAATTTTCTTTTATGAAAAGTAAAAGTGTTCTTCAACTTAGACCACTCATACAAGCTAGTGGGACAACCTCCAGATCGGAGACCGAAGTCTACTTAGCAATCGTACTTTCTAGGGTGGGATAACCCACCTCTCTTTCAATGTTTAACTTTACTCGGGACAAGACTTACCCACTCTTAGCTCAACTTGCTGTCTTTGTATCCAAACAAAATATTTCAAAACACATCTTTCTTTTTTGAAAATAGTTTTCAAAATAGTTTTCAATTTTAAAATAAAAGGTAAGGCATTCAAAATTCTAACTCAAAACAAGGTAAAACCCTAATTGAGTTTCTACTTCTTGTCAAGCAACTAATGTTTGACTTTCTAATTCTGGGCCAACAACACATGCATATTTAGGCTTGACTTTCTATTTCGAGCCCAACATATCTAATAGCTAAGTTCTAATACCACCTTTGTAACACCCTGACCTCTAAGACTTTCCATTGGACTTAGCCATTTTATTATTAGTGGACTTGTCCATAGGGCGAGTCGAGTCCTATTTTACATTTACAAGTACACAACTTGCATCTCGATTCCTTTATTGTAACTCTTATTGAACCTTTTACAAGTGTCTCACCCAATTTGATCAATTTTAAATTCAATAAGGCATTACAAGTAGAAAATGGAATATTTTTAACTCTTTATTTATTAAAAAAATAAAGTACATTATTGAATTCATAATCAAGAGTACATAACTCAAAATTTTAAAATAAAAATTTAGTGGAAGTCTTATTCCAAATTGGGCAACATGCCCTTACATTAAAAAGGAAACTTTCCAAAAATAAAACTTTTCAAAAATATAAACTTTCTAAATATAACTACTATCAGATTTTCATAGTCTTCATGATTCAAGTTCCTAAAAGATAAAGAGGAAGGGTAAGCACACAGCCTAGTGGATCATCCATCAAACAACTAGCTTATTATTTTAAATTTCTAACACATCCAAATTCACACACTTTCAAACATTAAGTGATTCATACATCAAATTAGTTCAAGTTGACGTTATGACTGAAAGAGATTCTACTCCCTTGATGTTCTTAATTTAGGTACCCATCTTTATGGTGGAAAGACATTTCTTTGTTACTTTCCATTGGATGCCACATACCAAGTATACCTTAGTTGCACTTTACAACCACACACTCTATGCATGTGTTTTGAACACCCGTAGCACCTACACAAGTCACTATGATAGTACATGGTTCTTATCTTCACTTTTTCATGTTTAAAATCACATAATCATGAAAAGAAATTCAGAATATAAATCTCAAAATTTTAAAAAACCAATAAAGCATGGAAACATTATATGACATGCTTGAAACTTTAAAATAAATCCTAAATATGGATTCTAAAAATGGCATGCTCTCATGAGTGACTAAAACATAAAAACATGCTAAACTAAAAATAAAACATGATTAAACATGCTGATAGCTGATATTGAACATGTTGAAATCTAAACTAAACATGCATGAACATGTTAGGAATTCAAAATAAGAAGATAGTGTTCTAGAAATCCACTCCACCTTAGTAGTGGTTCTTTCCCCAAAAATTTAGCAAAGTTTTCCAACGTGTAGCACTTTCAAACATGAGCAAAAATCACTTCAAACCATTTTCTAAAACACTAAAATTAGAACTTCTCACACAAGAGAGAAAAGAAAAGTGAGAAGAATTGCCAAGAAGATGGCAAAAACAAACAAAGAGGGAAGTGTAAACTCTTTACTTTGGAATGAGATGAATGTGAGCAAGAGGGGGTTTATATAGATTTTTAGGGAGCATAAGGGGACATCTTGGGCAGCTCACAAAGTTTGGGCAAGTTTCCAAACATACAAGGGGACGGCTCGGCAAGTGTACTCATGGTTGCAAGTGGGACCACTGACTTTCTATTCATGTGTGAGCATATATGTGCTTTCTTATTTAAGTGTGATCACAAAATCAGATTTAGAATGGTTCCCATATCAGTTAGGGCATCCTCTTTGAAGAGATTTTGTGAGCATATTTAGTTTAGTACGCGCACATGTGAGCATATCTTGGATTTTTCCTCTTTTTGGCATCATGAAGGAACATAAATGAGAGTTTTTAATTTGGTGAGATCTTGTGAGCAAGGAATAATTTTTTTTCTTTGTGAGTGTATATTTAAATAGAAAACTTTCCTCTTTTCTCTTATGCACATGATTTAGATAATGTGATCACTTGCTAATTTTGTTTCCTTTATTCTTTTAAGTGTCACACATAGGCAACTTGCTAATTAAGTTCATTTACTTGTGTGCCATGTGTATATAGTACATGGAAACTTTCTTGTTCCTTCCTTGCAAGTCTAGCATGGTTGATTAGTGTGTACATGATCTATATTTGATGGAAACATGATCATGGTTCCAAACTTCCAATCTAGGCTCTTGAATCAACACGAGATACCATTCTTAATTGAGCTCATGGAAACTTTCTATTTTCTTTCTTTCGTGTTCTCATGCGTAAAGGAAAATTTTCTATATCTCTTTAAATCATCAAAAATAGGCATGGAACCACTCTTCATGGTTTTCAAACAATGCATAACGTCTCATGTAATTGGGTAGGGTGAGGGTGTACATGATCGTTGTGTTCTACCCATGTGACTTGCACATGCTTAGGGGTGGTAATGCATTCATGGGTTCACAAAAATTAAATAAATATTAATATGTCCTTATTTACAAGGAATTTTGATTTTTAAGTTTCGGAATCACATGAACTTAATGAAAAATTTAAGGTATAGTTTAGCCTAAAGTGATTTTCCTTTCACATACTTTCTTTATTTAGAACCCACTGAAGTCACTAGACAAATGAAAACCCTAATTTTGACCAATTGTCTAGTTTTTTGGATATGTAGTCTATTTGGTTAGTTCATGTCATCTCATTTCATTTCAGATCATTTCAATTTTTCAAAGTGCCCCTATTCTCAGTTCTTTCCTAATTTGGACCCCTTGAAGGGTGTTTGGAAAATGAAAACCCTAATCTTAATCAATTAAGCTATTTTTTCAGATATATTGTGCAATTGGTGTAACACCCCAATTTTCGACCGGACCTCCGTTCACGTGTTACCTCACGTGTGGATCATCGCCAGATGAAAATCAAGGTGCTACATAAATTCTTCTTCTGTCAAAGTCTCTTTCTTCAAAATCAAGTTCACAACAATTTATTTTCAAGTTGATGTCTGTGTAGATGTTTTAAAACAAACCAAAGATCAAAATCATTTCTTTATGTATTCACTGAATTTCTCAAAACAATGCATAAATAATACAACGAAAATACTTAAAACTATTCATTCAAACCAAAATCATTAAACAAATAAAGTCATTTAAAGATAAAACGATTAAGTTAAAACCAACGTAATTACATTAAAATAATTCAGTAAATTACATAAAACTTAACCTTCAAATCACCTATCCCAGACGACCTCCCCGTGAGGTGTCCAACCAAAGTGCGAGTCTTCTGACGTAGGTTACAATACTCTAAGTCCATGTGTACCTGAAAGATAGAAATGGGAGTGAGCTCGAAAGCCCAGTGGGTCAATCCTACACATCACATGTATTATATAGACCCAATCTAAAACATTACAAAAACTTCCAAATATTAGGCGTTTCAGACATTCATTTAGTTTTGGTCGAAGTTCTAAACCGGAAGAGGGTTGAGATGTCTCTCGGTATTCACTATGATCCAATCAAATCTCAGAGGGTTCCAATAACCATCTAAAATCAATCGACACTCACATCACAACCTAAGAGAGTGTACTTACCATGACATCGTATTATCTCCCGAAGACTTCGAGATGTTACAGTCAGCTCCAGTTGGAAATACTTACGATCTGCCTTGTAGCTCGACAATCTCAAGTAGTGACATATAGGAGATGCCACCTCGATCTGCTTCAGATTCGTCAATCGTACCAGTACGTATACTCTTAATAAACCATCGTATTATTTTAGTTTTACAAACAATTTCAATCATGCCAACCATCACACATATCATGGAAAATAGATAAAATAATGTAGGCTATTCGCATGAGTAAATAATGAAATCTAAATGCATAATTTCCTATTAATGCACGCTATAGATGAACAAAGCATAATTTAAATAAATCATCACACCATCATCCAAGCAAGCCAAACAAGTTCCATCAATTTTATAAGAAAATTCTAATAATCTTAGAACTATTCAACCAAATGTTTTGAATCTTAAATCCGTATAATACAAATGAGCAAGGAAGTCATGCCCACCTGATTTCCTAATCTTCAGGGCTTCCTTGCTTTCCTTCGAAATCCTCGATATTCAAAATCTAAAATCTGAAATTCAATAGTTAACCGAATTCACGAAATTCCAAATTCACATTTAATCTTATTGAAGTTATTCTCAGACTCAATTGTGTTCTAAAATAATTATGTATTCTCGAATTCAATTTCAACAGATTTTGGATCGTTGTTCATTTCTAGAATTTTATATATTCAAATTAAAATACTTCCAAGTCTTCTGAATTCCAATAGTTTAAAATTGCAATTTTAATAATTTACTTACAAACCTTTTTCGTAGAATTAAATTCCTAATAACTTAATCTTTGAAATTTGAATAATTTATTGATATCAAAATTTATTTAATTACGAACAAAATAAAACTTCTATTTCTCAAGTCTTTAGTCTCGTTCGTAATAAAGATTTCTAGTTTTTTCCTATCAATAGAGTTTTGTTAAGATTATTATTATTATTATTATTATTATTATTATTATTATTATTATTATTATTATTATTATTTTCGAGTATCACTCCAAATAATTATCATTTATTTAATTTCCTAATTTAAATACTTAACTACTTAAATAAGCATTTAATTTAATAATCTTAATTTAAATACTTAAATTAAATACTTATTTGAATAGATGGAAATCCATTAGTTAATTTTTTTGTTCCTCAAACCTTAATATTTTGTTATTATGAGATGGTTAAGTTTATCAAAACTTTTTTGGTTCTAATCTATTCATATCAATTTATTTATATTAGATTAGATTCTAATTCAGGTTATATTGATAAACTATACTATAATTTCATTATTAACCAAACATACCGAAATAACAATAATCAATCTTTTTTTCACAATTTTCATACCTCCTTGTGTTCATGATCGGCCGACCCCAAAGAGTGAAACATAACCTGCGTGCTTCTTCTATGCTCTGTTCCATGATTCACTAGCTCGACAATTATTAGATTTTGGCTCTTCCTTTCAACCGTTGCAGCGCCCCTCAATTTTCAGATTCAAGTCACAATTCCAGTTTGTTTACTTCTGGCGTTGTTATAGCAAACGGACCCTAGACTTGATCAAACCTTCAACCCAGATTCTGAATTCGAATGATGGTTTCTCAGCTTGGTCATCACGTTCCAGTTCATCCTTTGTTTTCAACTCCAAACCAGAAACGTACCAGCTTGAGCCATTTTTCTGCTATTCGTTGTCTCCCATAGCAGCAGCAACCGTTCTTCATCTTCATCGTCTAGCAGTAGCAGTGGCAGCATCGGCAGCATCAGCAGTAGTAGCATCGGCAGCATCACAATTCACTCTCTTCTCTCTCGTTCCTCTATTTGCTATCTTGCTTCAGCTTTCTTCTTCTTTTGTTTTTCCTTCCTCACGCAAGGCAGCCCATCTTCTTCATGTTCGTCGTTCCACCAGCCCACGGCAGCAGCACCTTCCTTTCTTCGTTTCCTTTTTCCTCCCCCTTTGTTTCTTTCCTCTTCATCTTTGACTTATGCAACTCAACGCCCAAACCATAGCCATTTTCTTCCCTTGTTCGTGCAGCAACCACCCCGAGCAGTCACAGCGGCATCAACAGAGCAGCCGTGCTCTGCTCCCACTTGCCTTCTCAGTTCGGCGCACCACCCAACTCCAGTGACTAATTTCCTTCGTCTTCATTGTTCCACCAGTCCACAACAGCAACTGCAACACTAACAGTAGCAGAACACCATTACTCAGTTCTCCTTTCTTCCCCCTGCTCTCTGTTGTGTCTCACTGCAGTTTCATCTTCTCCGTTTCCATCCCCTATAGTAGCAGCAGCAAGCTTTGCTTGTTTTCATTCCTCTGGTTTTGTTCTTCTTGCTTCTTCTTCTCCTTCAATGCAGCAGCACAACAATAGCCCCTCCATTTATCTTGCTGATCGTCCAAAACCAAAGCACACTGTTCTTCTTCGTTTCTAGCTTCTTTCTTCAATCTTCTCAATTCTAGCTCCTTTCTGTCGTCCCGATGATTCGAGATTCCTACTCAACCAAAAAATTATGGTTCGTTTCCTTAGGTTTGGAATATATATATAGTTATTTTTATTTAATCACCTTAAACCTTGTTATATACTTATAACTATATGTTTATAATATAATTTCTTGTTCATTTTATTTTTTTTCCCCTATTCTATGTATAAATATTTCCCAATTATCGATTTCTCCTCACTTCCCAATTACTATTTTTACCGATCTATAAAAATATTCAATTGCTATATTTTATCATACATACGTTATATTATTTTTACTATGTTTTTTTTCTACATTTGATTAATTTAAAACTCAATAATAAGCTTAATACTAATAATAATAACATTATTATTTTCAAACTATAGCCCATGCATCTAAAAGCTCATTTATCAATCTTCTTCTACCATAAAAATGTTTTATTTTTTTATCTATCTATTCGCTCGCGACATGGCACGCTCGCAAGGTCCCAGGGTGTTACAATTGGTCAATTCAAGTCACTTTGCTTTATTTCAGATTAATTTGGATCCTTAAGGGTTACTAAATAAGACTTTTAGAACCTACCAAATTTAGCCCTAAAATGAGCTCAGTTTTATTTCACACCCAAATTTCATTGAATAAATATAAATTTTATTTAATTAAATACAAAGTTTTTAGGGTATTACAACGGACTGCACGTAAGATCATGGTCTCAACCTGGAGGACCGCGGTCTTGCAATAAAAATTCGTAAAAATCTTGGCAAGTACATGGGATCACGATCATGCGATTAGAGCAATGTTAAGACTGTGATCTTTAAACCAAAGACTGCAGTCCTACGATTGATAACTAGAAATGAAAGTTAGGCCACCGAGTTGTCTATATATTATAATGTGTGCAAAACCCTTAATCTCCATTGTTCATCCTGCAATCACGCATACTCTTCTCAAAATAGAACCCTAGTGTCAATAGTCAATCCCTTAATTCACACGTCTTCTAAGTTTAGTCCAAACATTCAACTTTCTCCTTGTGATCCCACAAGTGCCAATAAGGAAAAGAACTTCACAAGAATGTTCTAGTCTAGTAGTATATAACACCCCAACCCCTGTATCATTAAGCATTGGACGCATCCACCATTTTTCTTGACAGTGGACTAAACCAAACGGCGGGCCGAGCTGGTGTTACATTACAAGCGACGCATACTTGACTTTCTATTTCAATCATTTCATGCCTTGATCGTATTTAACCGCACATAACTTAAAATTAAGAATTTAATAAGGCAATAGTTTAAGAAATAACTGAAATACACAAACTCAATTAATTAAATAAAATTAAGTACATAATTTCAAATATTACAGCAGAAGTCTTAAAACTTGGGCAACATGCCCTTACATAAAAATTAGAAACTTTAAAAAGAACCTAACTAATATTCATGGTCTTCATGTAATTTAATTCCCTGAAAAATAAAAGG
>JAJIYU010019126.1:0-10916 GCA_030144865.1 Tinospora cordifolia | reverse complement strand
GTTTCTTGCCAAATGACCCCTTTGTCTGCACACATAGCACAGTCCTAGTCTCCTAGCCTGCTTCTGTGGTTCTTTTTCAGTTTGGTGAGTTTGCTTCAGTTTCTTGCTTTCTTTTTCCATCTTTTGATCATTTTGTGGTTTCTTGTTTTTATTCTTTACAGATCGTTTGAAGTGGGTATCCTTTTTGATTGGATTTATCTCAACGGTTATTCCTTTGGGCATGGTTAGTCTTCTGGGGTATTACAAATGCCAAGAAGAAGGCTAGAAAGATTCAAGAGGGACTAGCATACTCTTGAATTGGGATGAATGAAATTGTGAGCATGGGGGTCCTTTATATAGGCTTCAAACTAGTGTAAAATGGCAATTTTTTTGTGGGAAACTTGCAAAAATTTAAATTTTCGTGCCCCCCAAGCATAGGAAATTAGAAGGGAATTTTTTGGAAATTTTTGAGAATTTAGAAACCAATTTTCGGATTTTCTTGAATTTTTTTCGAATTTTTCCTAATTTTTTCTGTGATTTTATCGATTATTAATCGAAGCAAACGATCCTGACCATCGGATTGTTCTCGATTGCAGTATTAGATCTCCGATCGGGCGGGTTGAATTTGAGCGCTTGGATCGTCCTCGAGCGCATCATTGATTTCGCGATCGACGGAACGCGACTTTCTGGACCGTCGGATGATTATCGAGTGCTGCGTGCGGATCTTGATCGCGATCAACGAATCTCTTCCCAGCCACCGAATATTCCTCGATCGCGGTGCATTCGCGATCTCCGACTGCGCTTTTGATCTGGCCCATTGGATGGTCCTCGATCGCAGCACGTTCGCGATCGATGATCACGATGGAGCCGTGAGCCGTTGGATCTAGTGGATTGAACGTGGGCCGTTGGATCTAGCTTATTCGGTGCATCCGGGCGCCAGTTTTGGTTCGATCTCGTTCGTTAGATCTGGAAACTCGTTTGTGAACCGTTGGATCTCGTTGATTCGGTGCTCCTGGGTGTCGTTTTAGACTCCGATCATGACCGTGAGATCTCAGATCCTACGGATGATGGGTTTCTGGCCGTTGGATCGTATTTCTAATTACAAAATCACTTCCTAAAGCTTCTATAATCCGAATTTTAGAAATTACCCACTTTCTAATTGATAAAGACTTGATTGTATTGCATAAATTATTCTATTTTATGTACTTACTAATATTTTTCCCTTTCTAATTTATTTAATATTATATTTATTAGATATTTTTTTATTTCTTTAATATTTTTAATGCTAATAATTAAATAATTTGTATTTTTCATTTTCATGTATTTTTATTTACTTCCTATTTCATTTTCAGATAATAATTTATAAATTTTACACTATTATTTACATAATGTTTAATTTATTTTTAATAAATACATTTTATTTAATTATATGAATTTTTTTTGTACATATTCTTGTAGTGTTAACATTTATTATGCTAACACATACCTTATTAATTCACATATTAGCCAATATGTGTATTTATACTTTATTTTCAATTATTTCTTAAGCAATTCCTTAAATTTTATAATTAATTCTATTAAACCTTAATTTTCATTTAATTATCAAATCAAGGTCTTATTTGCTTAATTTTTACTATATCTTTAATATATTTTATTTTTCATGTGTCAACCCAAAATTTACATCCAGGATCTTTGAAATTTATTTATTTAAATTATTTGACAAAATTCTGGGGTATTACAATAGCATCATGTCTCCACTGTGTACGGGGTACTCTTGTGACGAAGTCCATAGTAATGTATTCCCACTTCCACTACGGTATAGATAAGGGTTATAAAGATCTACCAAGTCTTTGGTGCTCAGCCTTAACCTGCTAGCACGTATCACATCTCTGAATGAAGATTATTATGTCTCGTTTCATCCCGGGCCACCAATATGTGCATTTAGTATCTTGGTACATCTTATTGGTACCCGGATGAATAACATATCTTGAGTGGTGTAGCTCTTTGAGCACACCGCGTCTTAAGCTAGCATTATCTGGTATCCATAGCCGTCTCCTGGACCTCAGTGTACCCTGTAAATCAAGTAACCATTCTCCACGAGAAGTGTCATCTGCCCAAGCCATAAAGATATCATAGTCCACGTCACGAGGCTATCCTTCCGTGATCTCCTGAACTAGGATTGGTTGGGTTGTGATCTGTGCACTAACTCTGGCCTCAAAAGATGATTCATGGATATTCATAATCATGGCAAAATCAATCATCATCCACTCATGAGACATGTGTCTAGCCATGCATGCAGCCTTGACTCTTTTTGGACTTAAAGCATTAGCCACTACATTAGTCTTTACCGGGTGGTACTCAATAGTAAAGTCATAATCCTTCAACAGCTTCATTCATCTCTTCTGTCTCATGTTCAACTCTTTCTATTAGAATAAATATTTGAGGCTCTTGCGATCCGAAAAGAGCATGAAACGCTTGCCATAAAGATAATGTCATCGTATCATGAGTGCGAATATTACTATTGCTAGCTCTAAGTCATGTATAGCGTAGTTTATCTCATGAACTTTCAACTGTCATGAGGCAAAAGCAATAACCCTATCATCTCATCAATACACAGCCAAGGGCTATCTGTGATGCATCAGTGTATATAGTCAACTCTCGGCTAGGCTCTAGCAACACTAATACTTGAGCCGATGTCAATCTCCGCTTAAGTTCAAGAAAGGCATCCTCACACTCATTAGTCCACACAAATGGAGCATCCTTCTTGGTCAGCTTCACCAACGGAGCTACAATCCTTTAGAAGTTCAGGATGAAACAACGATAATAGCCTGCTAAACCCAAGAAGCTGTGGATCTCAGTCACCATGGTAGATCTCGGTCAACTAATAATCACCTTGACCTCAGTGGGGTTGACAAAAATACCCTTAGCTCTAATTACATGATCCAAAAATCGGACATCTAATAACCAAAACTCGCACTTACTAAACTTAGCATACAACTTATGTTCCCTCAAGGTCTATAGTGTAATCCTCAAGTGTTCAACATGTTCCTCACGAGGTCTCGAGTAGATCAAGATATCATCGATGAATATAATCACAAAGGTATCGAGGTATAGATGAAATACCCTCTACATGAGGTCCATAAACATAATTGAGGCATTTGTCACACCAAACGACAGGAATAAGAACTTATAGTGCTTGTATCTAGTGTGGAATGTAGTCTTTTGCGCATCTTCTTCCTTGACTCTCAGCTAATGGTACTCATATCTGAAATCAATCTTTGAAAGCACCTTAGCATCCCTAAGTTGATCAAATAAGGCGTCGATACGTGAAAGATGATACATATTCTTAATCATCACCTTGTTCAACTATTGGTAGTCGATGCATAACGAAGGTTCTTGTCGTTCTTCTATATAAACAATACGAAAGCACCCCAAGGTGACATACTAGGAGAGATGAAACCCTTACTGAACAACTACTCTACCTGGACCTTCAACTCCTGCAACTCCTTAGGCGCCATGCAGTAAGGAGGAATCGATATAGGTCGCGTCCCTAGAATGACCTCGATGATAAAGTTGATCTCCCGCTTAGGGGGCAAGCTGGGTAGATCCTCAGGGAACACATCAGAAAAATATCTGATGACAGGGATCTCATCAATGCTCGACTGTGAAGGTGTCTCATCTATGGTCATTAAACTGGCTAAAGTATCAATCTCATGTTGTGTCGCCAATTTGCCATGAGTACTCTGCCTATCTGAAGCTCTACCCTGAAAGATAATAGTAAGTTGGCCTGGAATCTAAAACACAACCCTCTTGCCAAAGCAATCCAAATATGTGTGGTATGTAGCTAGCCAACCCATCCCGAATATGGCATCAAACTCGAGAAACTCCAACACTCGAAGGTCTACCATAGTCTCAAAGTTTCCCATCCTAATTACACACCTCTCACATATCATGTTGGGGTAGATGCGTTCCCCAATGGTAGTACTCAACATCAACCAAGTAGCAACCCTAACTAGTCTAAGTCCCAATCTATCTATGACATATCCAGAGATAAAGGACAAAGTAGAACTAGCATCAATCAACACGTATACATATCAATTATAAAGTGAGACGATACCTTCCACCGAAGTCTTTGTCGAATTAGGGTTAGGCAGGGTGACGACCTGTGTTTTATTTCTAATAAATGGAGCAAAAGAGCTAGGACCCTCTGTAAGAATCAGACACTCAGCTCTCTTGTGCCCAACTTGTCTGCACTAATATCATGTAAAGGGTGGTATCTGTCCTCCCTGATAACTCTAGTTCTATCCACGGCCTCAACCATGACATTTACCTTGGGCCCTAGAAAATGTACTTTGGTACTCTACTGGTGGCTGTGTCTACATAGGAGTAGCTGCAAGTGCAACCCTCGTCATGGCGGTCTGGCTGGGAGTGCTGTTCGACTGTCCTTCAGAGAACTTTCTCTTCCTCTGCCTTTGCTGACCACAACGACCCCGAATATTTTCGTGCCCACCTCTACATGATGATTGATTTTGTAATATGGCCTACTGTTGTGGCTGTGGCTAAGGGGTACTGCCAGATACTACAAAAATCTCAAGATGTTCATCCAATCCATCCATCTCATACGGTAGGGCCTCCCTTTAGAACTCCTTTAAGGTCCAGGCCTTGGATGTGAAAGTTGTCTGCCTAATAGTGACTCTCAGCCTTCGTCGATAGAAACCAACCCTCTCTATCTGCTCAGCTATCAACCAGGTGCGTAAGCCTCCAACTGTAGGAATCGATGTATATACTCTCGCATTATCATGGTCTCCTGGCGCAAGTTCAGAAACTCAACTTTCTTACATTCTCGCTCAGTTTTTAGAGCATAAGCCTCAAGACAAAGCTCTCTAAACCTAGCCCAAGAAGTGATCGAGCCCTCTATACTCATCGTGGATAGCCATCATCTGGCAGCCTCACTCTCTAACATATGTGTTGAGAATAGAATCTGATCTACCTTAGATAATCGCGAAGTCTCAGCGTTCTTTTCCATGTTAAGTAGCCAGTCCTATGTTGCCTCTAAATTGATGCCACCTTTAAACCTCTCAGGGCGCAAGTCCTTGAAGCTCTAGAGGAACAGTGTATGGGCTCTCTCATCCTTTTGTCTATCTAGGGGGGGAGCGACAAGGGCTACTACTGCCTCAACTGGTGGCTCAGCAGCCAGTGGTACGGGTGGAGAGAGTTGCATTACTGGCTCAACATTCTGTTTGTCAGCCTCCAACCTATTAAGTCTCTTCCTCAATAAGGTTGTCTAGGCCTGAATAGCTTTGTTAGACATCCTAATCACAACATCAAGCCTCTGTATGGGGTCCCGCTTAGGCTAATGGGAAGTTGTGGTGGTGGTGGTGGTGGTGTCGGCTCCCTAGGCCTGAGCGGTGGTCTTCCCCACCTGGCTGGTGTTCTACCCTGCTTGGGTGGCATCTTTATCTATGCAAAATACCTCCAATGATTAATAGTTTCTCTCCTTTGTTTGATGTTTTGTTTACTTTCGCAATCATTCTGATATCGCCTACGTCCTTCATTTGTTAGTGTTCCTAAAACTTTTTGAACCTGTCTCTGATACCAACGTTGTTGGAACCTCTTCCCTAGGCAGAAGGTTGGCTCGACCGGCACAGTGATCCAACGAACCCACTCATTGAGCTGAGCTCACCCAATCACTGTAAGCCTTTCAGATTACAACAAGTGATATCAGAATAATTTAAAGCTTCAATTGCAAAAGTAAGCAATCATTATAAAGAGTGATCATTATATTACATATTGTTTCATTCAGAAATACACAATTGACCATATATACATACACAAAAATGACCAACCTCTAAAAAAAGACCAAGAAAAGGAAAAGGGAATGGTCAAGGGACTAGACTATCATTGCGCCTTTCCCTCTATCAACCGCCCAGGAATCCGAAATGTAAGTAGAGTAGTAAGCCTAAAATTTTTGCGAGGCTCAATAAGTTGTAAAATCAGCATTTTAGCCATAACCAACATTTTCAAAATAGTGCATATATGTATGAACAGTAAAATGAAATAGTGTTTGAATTCATGGCATAGTATAAAAGCAGGTATAAACAATAAAATATTTATAGAAGAACATTTCAAACATACTAGTTAAAAAAAAGTGTATCTAGGCTAAGATCTTAAATCATCAAATCCAACCTTATGGTCATTGCTCGAGCAGGTCATAGGTCAGGCATACCAGCCACTCAAGCGGGTCGTGAGCTAGGCGTATTCCTCGAATACCTTAACCCCACACTCGGTCCTCAAGTGTTATCACTCGAGCAGGTGGGAAGTTAGGCACATTGATTATATGCCATAACTCTATACTCGAACCTCGAGTCTAATCCCAATCACGGCGCGTACATTGACCTCGCGCTCAAACCTTGAGCCTATGGTCTCATTACCGTGTACATCTATATATTTTCAAAACCAATTCGATGTAACTCAATCACATTAAACCATTTTAACTCATATCAATTTACACATGTTTTATGTAAGGAATACAAGTTACAGTAAACACCTGAATTAAATTACTCATCTCGGGTCCCATGCATTAATGTCTCGTCGACACTTGGCCTAGTCCTGCAGTATACACTTGGATCTACATTATTTAAACTCAATTTCAGTTGTTATGAATAATGTAGTTCAATCCTCGTTCCACTATCCCTAATCAGTCTCAGTCAACACAAATTTGATTTAGTCAAATTAGGCCAACTAGTCAACCTTGGTCAACTAGTTAAACTTGGTCAAAATTGGTCAATATGACCAATTTTAGTCAAGTTCGGTCAACTTGGGCCAATTGGGTCAATTTTGTGAACCCGTTCAATTTCCAACACTTAGCCAAATTTCAAGCTCTTTGTTCAATCTGCGCTGCAAATTTGTTGGTTTTTTTTGCGATCAATCTGTTTTTCGGATTTATGCGAAATTTTTCGACTTTTATCTGAACCTCCTAAATATTTACTAGAATTTTAGATTTTGATTTTCATACATCATTTGCTATGGTATTCAGGTGGAACAACAACAACTATGAAATCTTAGATTTCATGTGACAGGCAATCACATTGTGCATCAATTGACCCACTTACCCAACTCGGATTGGAATGAATACATGTTTTTAACATATCCAGTAATGTCTTCACTAAATTACAGCCCCAAATACCAATTTTTGGACAATCTATTGGTCCCTTAGATCCTCTGTTATGTAATAGGTTTTTTCAATATTCAAGTTTTTTATGATTTTCAAGTGTCTATTTACCCCTATTACCCCATTGATTTGAGGCTCTTTCTTACACATTTTGTAAGGGTTTAGATCTCATAACATCAACTAATTAAGTCTCATTCAAAACAACAAGCAAATATGGCAACAATCATTCTCAAATACACCCTCCAACACTTAACACACATCAATAGGTTCTGAAATTTTTTTAAGTACCAATTTCCATATGTAACTAAGTATCTTTTTATGCATGTAAAACCACGAATACAAGGGCTTAAGGTTCGAGGTTTATACCTCCTTGTAGCCTAAAATGAGAGGTTCAATTACTCCAAGTCTTGGCTCAAATAGACGTCTCTAGCTACTTCAAATGTTGTCTCAAAGTTACTTCCAAGAATAGTTTTCTGTTGGAATTACTGTAATAGTTAACAACTAGTCAACTTTAGCACATTCTAAACCATGTTAAAGATCTCAGTTTTTGTTTTCTAACAATTGGAGATTAAAGTACACATGGAAAAGATCAAATCGAGTGGTTTTACCTCAAAAACATACTTCATATAGGTTAGGAACTACCCTTTCAAAGTGGGGATTAACACTGTTTTTTGCAATTTTTAACTTCCAACCATGTCAAACAGCTCATTTTCTTGGTTGTTTTCGCCTCTGATGGCTATGCAATTCGACTAAAGGAATGGGGGTTCTTTGAGAGGTATGTGATAGCTCTCTAACGGCTTCAAGATCATAAAAATTGGAGTTGGGGCGAAGAAGATAGAAGTGGTGAAGGTAGCTTGTTCAACTGAAAAAATCTACTCAAAAACTAGGTTTTTGTTGCAGGTTAGAGCACTCTTGCATAGCCAAATAGAGTGTCATGTGGTCATTCACGTGGCTCATGCGTTGCCAAGCAACGTGTCTTGTTGTCTCTACTCATAGGTTTAGCCAAAAACTTTGTCAATGGCCAAAACCATGGCTTAAAACTACGTTTAGAGGTAGTTTTTGCATCGAAAATTCCAAAAAAATGAGGGGAAAATGAGGAGAAATGGTGGGGAAGGAGAAAGGGGTGCATGGGCCGGACCATGCACCGTAGCCCATCTGAATGGGCCACCCGACCCGTCAAGCCCAGGCTTGGAGGCCTAGGCTACTATATATATATATATATATATATATATATTATTTTTTCTTTTT
This sequence comes from Tinospora cordifolia, assembly GCA_030144865.1. NCBI lineage: Eukaryota > Viridiplantae > Streptophyta > Magnoliopsida > Ranunculales > Menispermaceae > Tinospora > Tinospora cordifolia. The sequence continues at coordinate 2,518 of JAJIYU010019126.1, read as the reverse complement.
TATTTCTTTAATTTCTTTTTATTTTCTTATTATCATTTATTCTTTTATTTATCTATTTATTCATTCATTATCATTTTTCTCCACATATATTCCCAATATACTCCAAATTCTAATTTATACACATTTTTTTTAAATCACATATTTTACCCCCAAAATCTATATTTTTTCCTTGAAAATCAAATAATTATCCAAAAATTCATTATCCCTTTACAAAAATTAAACAAATCACTCTGAAAATTATATTCTCTCAAAAATTGTATTTCCTCAATAATTAATGTATTCTCTTTGCAAAATTTATATTTATCAATTAATCTAATTTTCTTCAATTAAATGGATAAAATTTATAAAAAAATTAAAAAAATTTATGTATTTTTATTAAAAATTTTAGAAAAATATATGATATACATATATCGAACTCATTAATTTTATGTACCAAAAATATAGGTCGTCACAGAATGCAAACTTTTCGTAGATGAAAGTGATATTTATGGTTTTTTTTACATAAAACAACAATATTTAAAAATTTTAAATTATTAAATTGTTTAAAAAACAAAAGATTCAATTAAAAATATCTAAAAAAAAAAAAACTAACCGTTGCATTTGCAACAACTAGTCAAAAAAAAAAAAAAAAAAAACCTTAATAAACGAGTGGCAATTGCAGCAGTGACTTGTCATTCAAAGAAAAAAAAAAAAAAGTCTTGTGCATTTGGTCTGTCCAAACTTTCAAGGCCTTTAATCTATGTGAAGGTCTGGACGAATAGTCACTCATTGAGCGTGGGGTGATCCCGTTAACGACACCCTAACGCTACTTAATAGTTTTGATAATAACTATTATGTTCATCGCAAAGGATGTTTCAACAAAAAATTATGTAACTACACTTTTTGCACTGAGTAATTGGCGGCTGAGTCAACATGAGCTGATTCTCCCGTTATCCTCGTATATAAGTGTTAACATTTGATTCCTTGTTTAATGAGGTTTCCAGTTTGCATTCTTTATATGCCGAAAATGCAATAGTAAAATAAAACCTGTATTTACAGGGGATATGTTGACTCATGGAAACTTTGAGGCTTTGAAAGGCATGGGCTAATTAACCCCAATGTCATGGAGTCAAGAGAGATGGGCATTCCGTATCCCAAGTGATTCTAACTAATTCTCTTTATATTGAACCCAATTTTCAAATTCAAATCACTTCTATGCTACAAACAATAATCGAAATTGTAACTTGCCTTCTGCCCCTGAAATGCAGTTGTCAAAATGATTATTTATATAAGTAGTTCGTCGTATCAAATATTTAAATCTAATTCTGACCTACTTATTAATCATGTTATATACATGTAATACTATATAACCTACTTAACCTTAACTAGTTTTTAAAATTAATTTTTATAAAATCATTAATAAAAATACAAAATATAAATAACTTATTAAAAATAAACTAAAAATTTTTAATAATGATAATAAAATTATGATGTCAACATATTATTTGATACATTAATTTAAAATTAAATTTTTATAATATGTTTCTTAACTTGTTCATAATCTCGTTAAACGAATCATTTTCATGTTTAGCATATGACTTAAAATTTAGTCGTGTTTAACTTGTTTTAATTTAAACTCACTTCTTCCAAACTAAAATCCGTTAAATATGCGTCATATCACAAATATCCATTCATAGTTACTCAATCGTAATTATTGGTTAAAAAAAGTACTCTATTTTTCAATTATCAATTTTATGTGCTACTAGGTTGGACCTTACCATGTAATTTGATTTATTTATTTATATATTTTTGGGTAAAATTTGGGTAAAAAATGTTAATAGCGGGGGTTAAAAGGAACTATAATCCCTTAACAAGGCTACAAATAGAAATTTATTGACAAAAAAATATAAATGTAGATTATTTGAACTAATTGTTACAATCTCGTTTTTTACTTTTGCCAAAAGAGAAAAACTCCACTTATTTATTAAAAAAATTAAACTTTTCAGTTTTGGTAAAAGAGTTCATTTGAACACCATAAAAACTAATCAACTTTGAAATGAGATGATTAACCAAATTATATTATTTAGAATAAAGTTACATAAATTCAATTTTTAATATTATATACCAAAATATATAATTTTACCTATTAGATAAATAAATAAGTATCTCAATGTAATCATTAATTTTTTTATTTAATAATATAAATGCATACTATATTATAAGTTTCTCATTTTTTATTATAGCAGGATCGAGGTATAATTATGATTTGAAACTGAAAAATTCTTTTTGATTAATCTCAAAAGTTCTTCTTGGGGCTTTTTTAAAAATATTACAAAAAAATTTATTTTTAAAATATTCAACTCACTAATATTATATCACATCTACCTATCCTTCTACAATAGCCTGCCACTTGTATGCACAAGTGCCTTTTTTTTTTAAATCCCCGTATAGAGGCAAAAGACACCTTTAGTGTAAACTAGGTTTATACAAAAGGCTTCTTTTTAATTTAAATTGTATTAGTATGATTTTTTTAGTCTCA
>JAJIYU010019125.1:0-10917 GCA_030144865.1 Tinospora cordifolia | reverse complement strand
ATTTGAATGTATTACTAAGAAATGATGGATTTTATGGATGTATGGTGATGTGGATGTAAGAAAATATGTGGTTTTGTATATGATTGTGACTATCAGGTGTTTTGAAATTTGCGAAATGTTATATTTATAAAGGAGACCCTGTCAAAATTTTTAAGAAAAATTTAGTGATTTGATTCGGAAGGCTTACAGGGTTTTCGAACATGTCAGAGTTCTGACAGGTTTGGGAATTCTGTGTCGGTCGTGACGTCACCTGCGAAGTGGTCGCGACACGATGGTTCCAAGAAGTAGAGAAGGCTCAGAGTTGCTTGTTCTAGTGCAAGGGCAGTATGTGGGAGATTTTCTTGAGCATTCAAGGGGACAACAACGAAAACAGATTTGTAACACTCTATATTTTAATTTGACACGTAAATTAATTTAAATGAAAGTAAATATGTACATATTTGTATGAATTACGCATGTAAATACATGTTACTTACACACATATATTAAAAATACATGTTATGTATATACATTAAATAAATTAAATTATTTATTAGAATTATAAAGAATGGATGTATATATATATATAATAAATGAATAAGGAAGTAATTGTATGTGAAAAGACAAAAATATAATAAACAATAAAAAATATATATAATTTGACATGGTTATGAATGATAGTCATTCTCTCTTGTGGGTGTTTCAATTAGAGAATGAGAATGGCAATGGTGTAATTTTGGGTGATGGTGTGGTGATCATTGATGGCAACATATATATGTTAGTGTACGAGGGCAATTAAGTAAATTTGCTTAACACACACACACACACACACACACACACACACATATATATATATATATATACATACATACACACACACACACACATATATATATATATATATATATCCAGCAATTGGGATGCTTGCTCATTTTTTTGGGTACCTCCAGAACACAACCGAGAGAGCCAAAATGAAAGGGAAGAGGAAAAACAAAAAGAACGTCCAATTTTTGGATAGATTCAACGTGCATGTAAGTCATGTCTCCTAATTCCTGTCACAAAAATGTTAAATAAGTCATGTACTACGATCCTAGGGATATAATTTTTACTGTAGAGAGTATTTTATAGTGATACTGTTAGTAGCATAACATACTAACTATATCCTAGTCATTTTGCATGATTTGAATATGAATTAAGACATATTTGCATTTAAGCATTAATAGACACATTTGCATATCATTTACATAATTAGGAGAGTTTCAATATGATTTTACGTGTTTATGCTTGTGATTTAATGTTGGAAAAAGGTTCTTTAGCGTTTATGCAGGTCCAAGACGAGTAATTATAGGTACACTAAGAATAGATGATGAAAAATGACCCAAAATTGTGTAATTCAACTTATTACCACGATAGGAAAACTTATACTGCAGTAATCCATTCAGAAAATGAATAACGAGCCTAGAAAAAACATTACCATCGTACATTGTAGTGGTAATGGATTGAGGTAATGTGAAATAGGAATTTATTACCGAGGTAACTAGAGGACAAAATTTTGGGCAAATGCATTATCAAGGTAACGAAAGGATCAAATTCTAGGTGGCAATTATTGAAGAACAGTAACACTACTGCGGTACTATAGAATATGAGAGGATTTGACATATCCCCTTATTTGTGGATTTGTGTCTCACCCGAATTATCACGAATAGCTACCACGGTAATGTGACTGAAAAAGACATCTTACAAGTTGTTGAGTAGTTGAGAACTTCAACTATAAATAGAGAAGTGTTCTAAGGGTTTGAGCATCCATTCTTTGGATCACTCAACATCCATTGTACATAATTCCATCATTATTCTCTAAAGTTTTGAGATCAAGGAGGTTTAGCTAAAGGGCTGGAACAAGGAGCAACAGAGAGATCTAAGTTTCTCTCTAGTATGATTTTCATTATTTATAATCCTTATTTATGTATTGTTTACATTATGTCAAGCTAAATTCTCTATTCTAGGATGAAATTTCAAGTGTGTGAACCCTTTATTCTAAACTTAAATTCTTGAGTGATAGACATGAGCATTCCATTCAAGTTCTTAATTAATCTATATTAATGTTCTATTTTATTTCTTGTGATCTTAATGCTTTCTATTTACTGACCATAGACATAAAGATTTTAGACTATTTTACTAACTCGGAAGAGAGGTTTAACGGTTTGATAATCAAGTTATAAACCAGGATGGACCAATAGATTGGGAGGTAGTTGGTTTTGATGTGAGGTTGCATGTGAAAAATAGAATATTATCGCATTAGTTATTTTTTGGTGCGCCTCAGGAGAAGATATTTGGAACTTGACAAATAGGTGTTAAGATAACCCGGGAGGAAGTTTTAAGGACAAGTGCTATAACCTACAAAACACAAGATAGATAGTTAAGACCAGAATTAAAGGGTGAATACACGAGATTTTACTATTCTAGAATCTTGATCAATATAGACTTCAAACCAATTTTCTTTTTATTTAAATTTCATTTTGTTTCATTATCACCTTTAATCTGTAGCCTTGATGAAAATTGATACCATTAGTAAATTGGGCTTTGAGATTATTGTTCTTAATTCATTCCCAAAGGACAACATCCGATTCTCAACCGGTTATTACTACTTGCGACATTATATACTTGCAATGCATACCAACAAGTTTTTGGCACAGTTGTCGAGGAATAGTGAGCAATAATTTTAGAACCAGTTGAACTTGGCTAAATTTTAATCAAGGCATATTTTTATCGTTATTGGATTTTTCTTTTCTTTTAATTTTTGATTTGTTGGATACACTTGATCTTGGGTTGTTTTGCTTTTATTGTTTCAACTATTGATGAACATAGACTCAACTGAGTTGAGTGATCTTGATTTGGTTAAAACACTTAGGCAAATTCAATTAGAGATCAAAGGACGCACATTCCATATGGCTGAAAGTAGTAGATTCGTTGTTGGCCATGAGGTTGAAGCACCACAAAGGGACTATTTTAAGCTCTTGTTGAATAGAAATTATTCTAACACTGCTAAAACTATCATTAATGGCAACAATTTCGAGTTGAAGCCATCCCTCATCACAATGGTGTTACAGCGACAGTTTGGTGGCTTAGCCACCGAACATCCAATGACTCGTTTCAACTCTTTAATTGAAATCTATGACACAATAAAAATGAATGGTGTCATAGAGTATCAATTGAGGCTAAGGCTATTCCCTTTTTTCTCTAAGGGATAGGCAAGATCGTGGTTACAAACTCTTCTACCTGGTAGTATCACTACTTGGGAAGAGATGGGGCAAAGATTTCTGCAAAAATACTTCACTCCAACAAAAGTTCATCAATGTCGAGGTGAAATTAGCTCATTCAAGCAATCAGATTTTGAATATCTCTATGAAGCTTGTGAGAGATTTAAAAATCAATTAAGAAGATGCACACAACATGACTATCTTCCATGGCTCCAAATCTAAATGTTTTATAGTGGCTTTAATGCCATCTAGTCTATCCTTGGTAAATTTAGTAGCTGGTGGATCATTAATGGAAAAATCTACCACGAAAGCCACTCGGCTCATTGAAGACATGGCAACAAACACATATGGCCATGGAATTGAACGAGGCTCAACAAAACGAGTAGGAGTACATGAGGCGGATGAAATTACAACTCTTCAGGCACAACTAGCAGTAATGACCCACTAAATGAACATACGAGACGAGAAGATTGGAAATTGCCAATTTCAACCACAACAAACTCAACAAATCTTGGCCCTAGCTGAAGCAAATAGAGCTCCTTTTACAGAGGAGACATCAATTGAATAGCTGAGCATGATCAATTGCTTCGGTAACTACTTAGGGCAGCAACAAGGGAATAAAATCCCCAAATACTATTATCTAGGAATTAGAAATCGTGAAAATTTCTCCTTTGCAAACAACAAAAAATTTCAGCAAGCTCAAACCAGTTTTGTTCCACATCAAAGCTTGCATGAAAAGAAGCCATCATTAGAGGAAAAAATGGATGAGATGATGAGTATGCAAGCTTGATACTTCAAGGAATTAACTAGTAGGATTGACAAAAATGATAACAAAGTTTCTGGGTAAGAAATTCAAATTGAAAACATGAAAAAAAAAATTGTGAAGAATCTTGAGAATCAAGTGGGAGAATTGGCCCAAGCGTTCAACAACTAGCAACAAGGATCTTTCCCAAGTGACATACAAGTGAATCCTAAAGTAAGTTGCAATGCCATATTCTCAAGAAGTGGCAAAGAAATTCAAGGCCAATTCCTACCAACCATTTCTTCCATGACAGCTGAAGAATCCAATGAAGAAGAGCTTATTCCTGCCAAGCCAATTGAGACAACTCAACATGAAGGAGAAAAGAAGAAAGATAGATTACCTAGAATCACTATTCAAGGCAATAAGAAGCTGAAACTGCCCCCATTGCCCTTTTTGCAGCAGTTCTACAAGAAACAAATAGATGAACAATTTGTCAAATTCCTAGACATGTTTAAGAAGATTCACATCAACATTCCATTTGCTAAAGCGCTACAAAACATGCCAAATTATGTCAGATTCATAAAAGAAATCATGTCCAAGCAGCGTAAGCTGGATGAGCATGAAATTGTGAGGCTCATGGAGGAGTGTAGTGCAATAATACAGAAGAAGTTGCTTCAAAATCTAAAAGATCCATAGAGTTTTACCATTCCTTATAATACATGCAAAATAACAATTGAGAAAGCTCTATGTGACTCAGGGCCAATGTAACTTGATGCCATTCTTAATATACTGGAGGTTGAGCCTGTCATAAATCAAGCCAACAACTATTACTCTTCAATTAGTAGTTCTTTCACTCACCTATCCAGAGCGATCATTGAAGATGTGTTGATGAAAGTAAATAAATTTATCTTCGTTGTTGATTTCGTGGTATTGGACATGTAGGAAGATTATGAAGTCTCATTAATCTTGGAAAGACCATTCTTAGCCACTGGACAGACCCTCATTGATGTTTCAAAAGGAGAACTCACCTTGCGAGTTATTGAAGACCAGGTTGTCTTTAACATATACCAATATGTGAAGCCATGTACTGAGGAGTAAGAATGCAAGCAAATCATGATGATACAAGCTGAGACTTAGTCAGTGGTAGAAGAATTGAAATCTGCATTTGCTGCAATCATAGAAGCTAGAGGAGATAGGAGGAAAACTTTACAGGTAAATTCAAAACTTATCCATATAACTGATGAGACAATTGATTTGTTTCAGGAACAATGAATTCTCTAAGAGCAGTTATACCACTCATTACTGAAATCTAAGCAGCCAACTGATATAATCAAAAAGGAATTGTGCAAAGCCAAAGTGTCCGTAAAGATTGACAAAATTGGGCTTCGATTAACGAATATCCACGTTGAGCTAACAATGTTAAACACAACACTTGATGGGAGGCAACCCACTGAAATTTTATTTTTCTTTACTTTTAATTTTTCTTTTATGGCTTGAATTTTAATTTCCTTTTGAAAAAAATAACCAGAAGAAGTTGGTTACTACAATAACATAAACATGTTAATTCTAGGAATTTTTTTGGGCATTTGATTACCACGGTACACTACCATGGTAACAATTGGTACAAATAGCACACTACCATGGTAGCCTACTACGATAGTGGTGTAAGAGTTCAATTCTATTTTTGGTGGAAATATCACTACCACGATAGTGTCATACACTGCCACAGTAATGATAGATATATAAGAAAGATCTGCCATTGCTCTCATTATTTTTGCTTGTGATTGTTGGAGACACCCTCTAATACTTCTAGTTCTTCGACTTCTTTGTGTTCATCATCCATTAAGAAAATGTAAGTCCTCTTGTGTGTTTCCTTTATATTTTAATGCTTCATTTAGATTGCATTTTGAGTGTTTATTTGAATGATTTTTGGTGTTCTTCTTGTTTCCGAATGGTTTGTTAATAGGTCTTAGTGATTTGTAAATTACATCCCCGTTTCTACTTTGAATGTGTCTCTAAAACCTAGTTTTATGCATTGAACATGTTAAATTGATCCAATTATTCTCATATGCATCAATTGAATGATTTTGGATGCTACTATTCTATTGAATTATTGGATTTAAAATATAATAGTGTACATTCTATTGATTTTGATCATTTTTCAGAGGCAGAGTTTTTTGGAGATGATGTTGGACACTGATTTCATGTCACTTTCAAGGGACATCTATTTTGTTTTGTTATCACTAAAACTTCCAAACTCCTTGCACTTCAATTTTATAAATTTAATGATGTCAGATTTAGTCTTTTTAATGAATGATTTATCTATTAATCATGACTAATCATGCTTGCTATCTATTTCTTTATGCATGTTTTGAAAGCAAGTACATATAAGGTTGCCTGTGAATCAGTATGACACCTCCTAGTGTTGGAACGACATGTCAAAATTGTGCTGGCACAGTTTAAGTTTGGAGGTGTGCATTGAAGAATAACTTCTTCAATTTAGGTCAATTTCTTTTAATTTTTTGTACTACATTGCTCATAAACTGCATATTCATAGGCATTTACACATTCCTTTTTCATTGAAACTCTGCTTAGGCATGAGCATATAGACTACACTTAGGCTAAATTCATGTCATTTTTTTTCTTTGGAAAGTTCACTAAGTGACCTATGAAATTGAAAATCCTTCCAATTTGATGAGATAAAAAATTTAGGATAGTTTCAAATAGTCTGTGTGCTTGATTCATCTAAAATTTGACCTTGATAGAACTCTTTAGTCTTAGGTGAATTGAGAATCCAAAAACTGATAAAAGTGAGGAGTGAAGATCATAACACAAGTGGAGAGAATTTCTCACAAACTCTTGAAATGTTTAATTACATGTCTTGAACATTGCTTAGGAATAACTCTAGGAGGAAAGGATGTAGGCCATTATTGTTTGAGTTTGAGACTAAAAGATCGATCCTAGCACTTAAAAATCCCTTGCAATAAACCCAAACATAAAATACACCCTTCATGTTTATCTCAATTGAACCTATTTGTGCACTTATAACAATGATAATGATTTTTATAGTGAAAGAAGAGATGCAGTGATTGATATGCAAATTTTTGTGATTGGTATTCTACTAGAGAGAGAGAGAGAGAGAGAGAGAGAGAGAGAGATAAGAAGAAAAAAAAGAAGAGAAATAGAGATATTTTTATGCAATAATTCAATCTTATCGATGAATGTTGAGCTTCCAATATGTTTTGGTGAGTGTATATATGGCTCCAATTGAAATGCATAAAAAACTATAACTTTGGGGGAGTTGTGAAAACAAGGATGAGTATGAGAAAAGTGAAAGACAAAGGAGTGTATCGAAGGGGACCACATATAGAAAGAAATGATCAAACAAAAAAGGTTGTTATTATTGCTATGAGTATGCATTTTTGTCAAAATTTAAATCTTGTCAGACTTATAAGAACCAAACCATATTACAACCTAAAAGAAAGAACTTTGATCTTAAGTTTAATTTGACTTGAGCAAAATGAAGGATAGAAGAAAACATTGAGAGAGTTTGTATACTTAGGTATTAGGGAAGGATTTCTATGAGTGAAATGATAACTACAAATCACATACACAGTTTAGGAGGACCAAGATACCGATAAACAAGGGTGAAGATGAGAAAAAATAGAGGATGAACTGAAATTCTAGACAACTTGAATGACCCTAAGAACTTGTCAATGAATCGTAGCCTAGAGGAATGAAAAATGGAGGTCACAATAATGAATGAACACAGATTCAGCTATATATGGTACGTGTTTGAGCTTGAGCAGTTGAATTATTGTTCGAGGAAGAACAATAGTTCAAGTTTGGGGGCACTTGTTAGTAGCATAGCGTTCTAAATATGTACTAGTCATTTTGCATATGTTTTGCATGGTTTGAGTAGGCATTAAGACATATTTGCATTCATATTTGCATTTAAGCATTAACAAACGCATTTGCCTACCATTTGCATAATTAGAAGAGTTTCAATATGATTTTACGTGTTTATGCTTATGATTTAATGCCGGAGAAAGGTTCTTGAGCATTTATGCAAGTCCAAGATAAGTAATTATAGGTACACTGAGGATTGATGATGAGAAATGATCCAAAATTGCGCAATTCAACTTATTACCGTGGTAACCAATGCAAAAAATGAAGAATGAGCCCAGAAAAAGCACTACCATGGCACATTACCACAATAATGGATTGAGGTAATGTGAAGCAGGAATTCGCTACCAAGGTAGCCTACGAAGATAACCACAGGACCAAGTTCTGGGCAAATGCATTACTGAGGTAACTAGAGGACCAAATTTTGGATAAATGCATTACCGTGGTAGCCTATCGCGATAATGGGTGGCAACTATTGAAGAACAACAACACTACCAAGGTAACCTACCATGGTAGAATTTAACATGTCCTTTGATTTTTTGGATTTATATCTGGCCAGAATTACTACAAATAACTATTGTGGTAATGTGATTGAAAAATTACAAGCTATTGACCAGTTGAGAACCTCAACTATAAATAGAGAAGTGTTTTTAAAGGGTTTGAGCGTCCATTCTTTGGATCACTTAGCATCCATTGGACATAGTTCCATCATTATTCTCTAAAGTTTTTGAGATCAAGGAGGTTTCGCTAAAGGGCTAGAGCAAGGAGCAAAGGAAGAGATCCAAGTTTACATTGTGTCAAGCTAAATTCTTTATTCTATGATGTAATTTTAAGTGTGTGAACCCTTGCTTCTGAACTTAAATTCTTGAGTGACAGGTAGGAGCATTCCATTCAAATTCTTAATTAATCTATGTTGATATTCTGTTTTATTTCTTGTGATCTTAATGTTTTCTATTTACTGGCCATAAATAGGATGATTTTAGAGTGTTTTAATAAATTGGGAGAGAGGTTTAATGGTTGATAATCAAGTTATAAACCAGGATGGACCAATGGACCGAGAGATAGCTCATTTTGATTGGAGATTGCACGTGAAAAACATAACGTTATTGCCTTAGTTATTTTTTCGTGCACATCAGGAGAGGGTATTTGGAACTTGACTAATAGGTGCTAAGATAACCCGAGAAATGACAAGTACTATAACCTATAGAACACAAGATAGATAGTTAAGACTAGAATTAAAGGGTGAACACATGAGACTCTAGCATCCTAGAATCTTGATCAATATAGAGTTCAAACCGGTTTTCTTTTGATTTAAATTTCATTTCTGTTTCACTATCACCTTTAATTTATGACCTTGATAAAATTGATACCATTAGTAAATTGGGCTTTGAGATTATTGTTCTTAATCCGTTCCCAAAGGACAACATCCAATTCTCAACTAGTTATTACTACTTTTGACACTGTATACTTGCAGTGCACACAACAAGTACCCAAAAATTGGGTATTACGCCACCGTGGGTAAAACTTAGTAAAAATTATACCAATACACTCTTGGTGATATATAAATCTCAGATATGTAGTTAGTTTCATTAATTTATCTTGTAGACACCAAAATAAATACCCAAAGTTAAATAACCTTAGAGGGGCTTTTGGATATATTAAACCCAAATAAAATTTTAACTGGATCCTATGGGAATGTAGAGAACGAAAATCTATATTTATCGACACCAAATTCATGAATTTTGGTGACTTCTTGGCTAGTTAGGTTATTTATGAAAATTTAAAAAATTAGTAAAAATATAATTGAGAAGCTTATTTATTTTATTTTCTGTTATAAAAATATTTTATATAAGCAGAAAATTAACTTTAAAGGTTATTGAGAATATCCAAGTTAATGCACATCAATACGTAGGGTTTAATGCGTGTATAAAATTAAATACAAAAAATAAATACGTTAAAAATTATTTATAAAAATTAGTTGAATTTGATTTGTGCATATGAAATGATTTTGTGATAGGATAATTTTGATGGATTAGAGCATAAATTTTGGAGTGGATATTAGAAATTGATTGGAAGGTAAGTTTGGTGAATAATATTTATTTTTGTATTATGTGGATATTGATATCACATCAAAACTTTTGTTTTTTTATTAAATAAAAATTGATGCACATGAATATTAAACGAAATGATTGATTATATTACTAGATTTTACATTAAATTTTGGAGAGATTGGTTGTCACACTAAAATTGAGACACATGTTAAACGGAATTAGTTGTTCTCATTTTGTGAGTATTTCTCTATCTTGGTCATTTATATGACATTGTAGATATAATAATGGTTTGAATGTAAGCATGTAATTTGTATGGATATATGTTGCATTTGGTTTAGAATTCATGAAATTGTATTTACACGACAACTTGTTTTGGATTTGCAAGAGCAAATCTAAAATACGATCTCGTTTCGATGGACTGAGCCATAAGGAATAATGTTTCTTATGTGATAATCCATGTGGGGAATGAGCTATGAGAAGTATTAGCCTTTCTCTATGTGATATTCTTCGAAATGATTGTGGTGTACGTGGTAATTTAAAGTACAATTTACTATTGTCCAGGCCAGACAAGAAGTGAGACTGACTCTATTTTTGAAAGATGTGGATATGCATGTGTTTTATTAAATGATGTATGATTAAAAATAACGTGATTTCTATGTTAAATTCATACATGTATTGTTTAAATGTGCATGATGAATTTAATTATTTTATTTAATTTGATTTTTTGCATGGTTATTTAAATGCATCTAAATGTCATAGATAAGGAATATTCACTGGATATGTTATAACTCACTTATTTTTTTAACATTTCAGGAACAGATAGAAAAAAAAAAGTGGCTAGCACAAGATGAGTAGAGTACTCTTTAGTACCGTTGTATGCGTATGGTTCATTGTTTTGTAAGCTCATATTTTGTGTAATTATACTTCTCACTATATATGTAATATCACCTCAAGAAGTGTGATTTTGTTTACACTAGATAAG
>JAJIYU010019124.1:0-10994 GCA_030144865.1 Tinospora cordifolia | reverse complement strand
TTTTATTTTTTCATTACCTTAACACATGAAATTTTTGAAAGAAGATGGGGCAATATTGGATAAAATGAAATGAAACAAGTAAAGATTCATTTTTCTATTCTTTTTTTTTTTCACAATTATGAATTAAAAATGTAAAGATGATATTGGGTAATTTTGAGCTTTAATGCATCTAATAATTTGTGGGTTTTTAATATGTAAAGACCCAAAGAATAATTTTTATTTTTATGACGGACCAAAATAAAAACAATCATCAATACAAAAATTATATATATAGTGGCTATAGTTCTCAAATCACACGTATCCGCATCATAATCAATATTCTATTTTTTCACTTTTTGTCATAAAAGACAGAGCAGAGAGAATTGAAGGGCTATCTTGAAAAATGTATTGATCTGAAAAACCAATCTTACGACTTTTAAGAGTAGCACATTGTTATAGATTTATATAAGTTTTTGTTTAAATTATTTATTTATTCTTAATGATTTGGTACCAACAATTTTATATTTAGTTGATGATAGTTATTTTATCAAAAATTTTATTACAACACATATGAATAGAAGATGACTATCACGATGTATAGAACTAGACATTGCACGCAATAAACAACCAACTAAAATAGAAAAAAGTGTATATTTTGCATTTAAAGAAAAAATTTGTAACAAAGATATTGATACCTAATAAAAAGTAAGATCAAGCCATGAGTGCATTAAAGACTAATTATTAGTTTTATTGTTGTTATAAGTGTCACATACAATAGATATTCCCTTTATATCAATTAAATATAAATTCATTTTTTGCATTGCAAATGCTATAATAGATTGTTTGAATAACATGTTTCTCTTCTTCCTTTTTCTCTGTTTTTATTGTAATATATATATATATATATATATATATATTTTGTAATCTTTTAGATAGACAAATCATAAATATTTATGTAAACATCTTCTATCTTTACTTTATTATTCTTGTGCCAACTTTTTCAAAAGATTTCTATTATTTGGCACAAATTTATATTTATTTAAATTTACTTGATGAGTATCTATTTATTAATTTTTAATATGTTGACAGTATTTTAATTTATTATATATTCATATAGCACCTACAATATAAAATTTGTTGCAGCAAAATAAATTTTTTTCCTGGTAAGATTTTTAATATTATATATTATTAGTTCTCCTTTTTTATGGCACATCATGATGCTACTTTTCCCAAGTCCTCTAGTTCTTCTCTTAATGCCCATGCTCATTAAGCACTGAGCTGGTCAGATGCCCCCATAAAAGCCATCTGATCAAATTGCTCAATACATTGAGCATTTAATTTTTACCAAACGCTCAATACTATTCTTTATTTTTAATATTTTTGGAAAATATATCGTGCTCATGACATTGTTCCTTTTTTTTTTTATTTTTTATTTTTAAATACACTTTTAAAATAATATTTTTTAAAATAAAATTTAAATTTAAAATTTTTAAAAAATATTTTTTAATTTAAATAATTACATATAATTTTTATTTAAGTATAAATAATTTAATTTATATGTATTATAAAAAATAAATTTTATAAATCATATATTATTGTTTGTAAATATTTTAAATAATAAATTAATATAATTATAGGTCTCATATAATATAATCTAATAAATTATTAATTATTAATAAAGATAGTCTAACAAAATTAAATTAAATAAATTATTGATATGACAAAGAAATCAAACTGTTAAATAGTCTAATAATTAAAAATGTATTTATAATTAATTAGGGTTTTTGTGTATTCATAAACAACACTTTAATAGTAGTTTCTACATTAATGCAGGAGGAAGTTTACGGTTTTCGTCAATCATCCAATCTCCAATGGCGTGGCGTGTTTACCTTGAGCGAAAAATATTTTGCCAGTGTTTTACATATCTCTCGTTCAAATATAAACATTCAAGGCAGCTTTATCACAAAAAATAATTTCAACATCATCCGCCTTTTTACGGTACGCAGAATGTGCACGTCCTTTTTTTTTTTCGTAATTTCTGTCTCATCAAGGGATAGTCCAAAAAGTTCTGACGTCCTTCTTTTCCCCATTTACATAACCATACTCAGGGCATCCGCAACAGGGATAGTCCAAAAAGTTCTGACGTCCTTCTTTTCCCCATTTACATAACCATACTCAGGGCATCCGCAACGGGGAGTTGGTGGCGCTGATGTGGCACTCAATGGAGCGCCACGTCAGCGCCACCAACTCTCCTGGGCATTGAGCGCTCGGACAGTTCCGAGCGCTCAATACCCATTTGTTCGTTTTTTATTTTTTTAAATTTTTTTTTTTTTTTTAATGTGGCTCTGCAATGCCTGAGCTGGCGCTCAATGCCTGCTCAGGCATTACAGACACCCTCAAGCCTGTATCTATATCATGACAGTCAATTTAAACCTCAATATTGACCTAAAGAGATAGTAGAAAGCCACAGGTAAAGTTTATTTTACATTAAATATCATTATATTTAAATTTTTAATAAAAAAATTTAATCATGTCTAATCATATTTAATTTATTTTAACTTAAATTTATTTATATTAAACTTAAACACATTAACTTCGTATTGTATTCATATTAAATTATTATATCGTTTTAAAAATTATCACCCTTATAAAAAAATAACCATAAAAAAAAATTAAAATAAATCAAACTTCAAAAGAAAAGTTGAGTCCCACAAATTTTAATTTTCTTAATAAAAAGGTCTTTGACATATCTAAATTACAATACTTAATGCTGTATAAATAAAAGACGTGTTATTCTTCTTTTTGTACAATTTGCTCGCAATTAGTCTCTTTCATTTCCAGTCTGTCCATTGTACACTTAGTTATTATATATTGCTGACACAAAACAATGTTTTAATTAACTTTAATATATAAAATTATTAATCTAACTCTATAGATGTATACCTGACTCTATTGTCAATTTAAACTATTTTTTATTAAAATTCAATAATTATAGCTTTTTAATACACTAGCACATCAGCTATTGTATAAATCTGTCCTAAAAAAAAAAAAAAAATTCTCCGACGGTATGGTGTCTGACAGCAAAAAACAATATTTTATTGTAATACTGCATCAAAACAATAGATATCGCCTAAATCGTAGTAAAGATATGTGATTTTGTAAAAGAAAATAGAAGGGAGAAGAATGAGTCGCTGGGGTTTACCATTGAGTTTTCAGCATGAGACCTGATCATCGATTCTTGCACCCATTTTGCTGAGCAAAACTAAGAAGGCCGGTGAAACCAAAATTCTACACATGAAGTTGATCAAAGTAATTCTCTCGAGTGTTTGAAGAGTTCTCTAGGTATCTCTACGGACACATTATTGTACAGTTGAAACTGAAAACCAAAAGGGCATGCTTGACCATAATAATTTAACCAAAAGTTCAGATTATAAACCAAGAAAAAGATAGCATCAAATAGAGGGGCACTGTCTGCACAGTGTCCACCATATTTATTTGTGTGTGCTCCAAATGTAGGAGGAAGGAGAGATTACATGGACAGCAAAAGGTTATAGGAAGCTCACTCGCCATTGATGGAAGATGCTTTGAAGAAATTATAGAAACTTTTAGCTTTTGGTGGGCTGCCATGGCTGGTAGCGTGTCCAATCTCTCTGTCCTGGGTTGAGAGCATGCCCTTTAGAATGGTAGATATACTCATCACCCTCGCCAGAAAAGTTCTGTTTGTGTTCAACTCCGTATCTTTTTGGTTTTAGCATCAAAAGCTGCAGCAGAAATAACACAAGTCTTGTAAAGATTTATTATGGTTGCAGCATTCTTTGGATATCAGAGGAATAAAGTGCCAAGTAAACCACTAACCTCATCCCCTGTATGGTCAGTAATGTAGTGGAGCCAACCATGCCATTCTGGTGGCACCTGGGAGGCATTGTAACGCCCCCTGTCGCCATATTCCACCCACCTATGTCTTCCTGCAGAAATCCCAAAAACACTTGTAATGTTAATCTTGTTTCTTTTTCTATAAAGAATTGTAGCTTTCAATTATGTATTAACATCGCAATGTTCCTTGTCTCACATTCACTGGAGCACCATGGTCCAAGATTCCAAAGGAGATGAGATGGGTTTGGATATTTTCCTAGACAGGAAAAACAGGACATTCTGGACACCTTTTCCATGTCTGTGACCAGGGATGAAGGGAAAGGTGTTTGGGAACGATGGATTCTTCTTGTGGAAAGGATTGAAACCCTCCCCCCCCCCAAAAAAAGAAGAAGAAAAAAAAAAAACTTTGTGTTGAATCATTACACTCAAAATGTAAATGAAAATTTGATGCCTTTATAAGAGAGCCATTTATATTGGAGTTGAATAATGCATGATTAAAATATGTGCACAATATAGGACAGAAATAACATAGTAAATTGAGAACATTGAAAAGGATCAGATCTAAATGACAGAATCTTAAAAGATACAAAATGAAGTCATCGACTAAAGTTCAAGAGTATTACTGAAGCAAATTAGTGTGAGAAAGGTAATGGAATCATGTGAGATGAAAACCTACAGCTACATCAATGATCAATTAGGAAAATGCTAAGTTTAACCTGTCAAGAGAAGAAGAGAAAGATAATAATATAATTTGGTTCAAGTAACATGTAATGCATGGGCACCAGCAGCCCAAGGTTGCAAACTGAATTCATTTCCTCTGATATATATTATTTTTCATGTGCATCTGTTCTATTAATATTATCACTCATCTACATTATGTAGATGAGTGATAATATTAATAGAACATATACACGTAGAAAATAATATATTCTAAAGAAAATGATGAATTATTTTACTTGATTTACAGTAAATTTGTAAGAAGTTGGTTATTATACCAGAAAGTGAGATAAGTGCCCAACAAGATAAGATTTGAATATTCTGTGAGTATTTCTTTATCTTAGTTATTTATATGACATTGTAAATATAAAAATAATTTGAATGTAAGCATGTTCTTTATATCTACACGGCAGTGTGTTTTGAATTTACAAAAGCAAATCTAAAATACGTTATCATTTTGATGGATTGAGACATGGAAAATAATACTTATGTGATAATCTATATGAGACTAAGCCATGAGAAGTATCAACATTTCTCTATGTGACAATCCTCAATATGATTGTGGAGTATATAATAATTAAAGGTGCAATCTACTATTGTTAAGGCCAGACAAAAAGTGAGATTGACTCTATTTCTGGAAGATATGCATGAGGATGTGTTTTATTAAATTTTGCATGATTGAAATAATAGCATGATCACTATTTTAAGCGCATATCTATATTGTTTACATTTGTAAGATGAATTCAAATGTTTTACTTAATTTGATTGTCTGCATAGTTATTTAAATGCATTTAAATGTCATAGATAAAAAATATTCATTGACATTGTTGTAGCTCACTTATTTTCATCAACATTTTAGGAACAAACCGAAAAGGAAAACGACCAACACAAGAAGAGTAAAGAACTCTTCAATCACTGCTATGTACGTATATTAAATTGTTTTGTAAGCTTATATTTTGCATAATTATAATTACCACAATATATGTACTATTACATAAAAGGATATGGTTTCTGTCTAAATTAGATGAGAATATTAGAAATTGTGGATTATTGTGAATTATGGTCAATGGAAGTGTGTTGCTGATTATTGGTTCACGAACTGGTTGAGTGATGAATTATTTATCAAGTGATATTTTTCTTCAGAATAAGCCGATATTTTAGGGGAGACTATAGATTTTTTTTTTAATAGATGGTGGAATACAGGGTTGGAGAGGTTGATACAATACTATATATGTAGATGTAACGTATATGGTATTATGTACCGGTTTTGGTGTCACTTTTATAAAGTGGGTTGCGACAATGTTGGTATTAGAGCCTAGAAAGCTTTAAAAAGATAAAAGTTTTACATGATGTTTTATATTTGCTTCTATGAATATTTATATGGATAGTTATTTTAAGCTAACAAGTTCCACAGAATGCGCTAGTGGAAGAGGAACAAAGTAGTGTAAGTGCTCTTGTAGAAATAGAGTTGAACCGGCTGGTGGACTTATTCCAATTCTGGCTGAGGTGGCAACACTTGTAGATCCCAATATTGAGAGAGATAAATATAAAAAGGTGATGAAAATTTTTACGCAAAGAGGTCCTATTGAATTTTTTGGAGGTCTTCATCTAGAAACCGCAGAGAGATGGATGAAAAGGATGAAAATTATTTTTGAAGATATGTAAGCTTTCAATGTAGAAAGGGTGAAACTTGCTAGATTCAAATTAGTTGATAAAGCAGATGATTGATAGAGGAGAATGGCTAGCAAGGGGAATTGAGATTAAGACCTGGGCTAAGTTTAAGGAGTTATTCTATAAAGAATTCTACCCACAATGTGAAAAAGATAAGAAGAAAATTTATGCACCTAACTCAAGGCAATATGACTGTAAGAGAATATGAGCACGAATGCAATTGGTTGATTTCTTTTTGCCCTAGAGATGGTAGCTACTGATGAGCTTAGGATGCAACCAATTAGAGATGGATACTGTGAAAGCATCTGTGAGGAATTAACACTAGCAGATGTACAAACGTATGAGCAAGCAAAATCAGACAAGCTAGTGATTTTGAGACTACACAAGCCAATGCTAGAATGAGGAGAGCTTCAGTTACTGGGATGACTATAACCTCGTCAACAACACCGAATGCATCAGTAGGACAAATGAATCCATCTATGTCAGAAAGGTCATATCATCAAAAGAGAAGACTAGTATCGAATAAGAAACCTACATACAGTGGTCAGGGTAGCAGATTAGAGGTATCTACAACTCTAGTTGTGATAGGCTCGACACCACTACCAACATCACATATGGCGGGTAGAGGTGTACCATACATAAGGAAACCACAACAACAGACTGGAAGCAAACCTTATATGGCGATAAGAGGTACAGGGTCTCAAGTTGTATCTCCAACTTCAGGATCAAGTAGACCTTCATTTACTTCCTTTAAGTGTAGGGTGCCAGGACATAGAGCTTTCCAGCATCCACAGTCTGCACCTTAGAGACCTTCAATTGGCCAAGGAGGTGGAACTATAGTTGGGATACGTGAACGTGCTAGAGTAACAGAGCATGATCCACAGTCCAATAAACAACTTATTGAAGGTATTATCGATATTTACGCTACTCCTATGTATGTTTTGATTGACGCTGGATTATCTTTATCATTATTGCTAGACATATGATAGATAGATTGCATTTGTCACCTGTTAGGACTAGTACACCTCCGATTTTGAGTACAACAACCGCTGAAAGACTATATAGAAACATGGAAAGTGAAAATTATGTGGTAAAATATGACAATCATAAAATAATCGTGAGTCTCAAAATTTTGAAATTTTTGGAGTTTGATGCTATTTTAGGCATACATTGGTTGACGACTTATCATGCATGTATTGACTACTTTTCTAAAAGAGTAGTCTTTCAAATACTAGGTCAACCCCTCATTTATGTATAGAGGTATAGCATCTTCACAATTTCCTACTCGAGGTCAAATGACTATTGATAAAGAAGTAGGAATGTTGGTTGGTATGTGTTCAATAGCGGAAAAGGCAAAAAAAAATACCATTATTTGATATTCCCGCAGTTTGTGAGTACTCCGATGTGTTTCCGGATGATTTGCTGGGATTACCACCTAAACGGGAAATATATTTTATTATTGAATTAATGCCTAGTACTAAGCTTATTTCCATTCCTCCATATCGAATGACACCAAAAAAGTTGCAAGAACTTAAAATGCAACTAGATGAGTTGATAAAGGGTTTATTTCCTCGAGTATGTCACCTTGGGGTGCACCTGTGTTGTTTGTAAAGAAGAAAGATAATTACAGTTGTATATTGATTATTGCTAGTTGAATAAGATGACAATATAGAATAAATAGCCTTTGACACACATTGATGATTCATTTGATCAGTTGAATGGTGCCAAATTTTTTTTCTAAGATTGATTTAAGATTTGGGTATCATCGATTAAGGGTTCGAGAAGAAAATATACCAAAGACTGCTTTTAGAACAAGATATGGCCATTATAAATTTCTTGTGATGTCTTTTGGATTAACTAATGCTCATGCCATGTTTATGGATCTAATGCAAAGAGTATTTAAGTCATATCTAGATCAGTTCATTATTGTGTTTATTGATGATATCCTCATTTATTCCAAGACTCAGGAAGATCATGAGCAACATCTCCATATCAATTTGCATACTTTGGGTTATGTGGTAAGTGTAGAGGGTATTTTAGTTGTTTCTGCTAAGGTTGAGGCTATTATTAATTGGCCAAGACCAACTATAGTGACCGAGATTCATAGTTTTTTGAGTTTAGCTAGCTATTATAGAAAGTTTGTAGAGGGTTTCTTCAAATTAGCTACTCCACTCTCCACTCACAACGCTTACTCAAAAGAATGTATTATTCATGTGGACTTCAGCATGTGAAGATGCTTTCACAAAATTAAAGAAGTTGACCACTACCCCAGTTTTAGTATTTCCACAGCATGGAAAAGAATTAGTAATATATACTGATGCAGCACAGACAAGTATGGGAGGCATGTTGATGCAGGAGGGTCGAATAATTGTTTATGCATTTAGACAACTACAAGGTGCATAAGAAAAATTATCCTGTGCATTGTAACAACACGTATTTTTTGACATATATTTTCATGTATGAGTTGATGAATTATGAATGAAAATACATGCTAGTATGACATTTGTATAATTTTTTTATATCATAACTTCTCCTCATGTGCTCACTATATATTATTAATTTTATACATCAGTAATATATATATAGACATCTCTTGCTTATTCCTAAGCAAGTGATCGATGTTGTCATTGAGTTGGTCTTGGGGACTAAACCAATTTCAGTAGCTTCGTACCGTATGACACTTAAAAGAGTTACAGGAGTTGAATGTTCAATTAGAAGAATTACTGGGCAAGGGTTTTATTCGACCTAATATATCATCCTTAAGAGCTTCTGTGTTATTTGTGAGAAAGAAAGATGGGAGTCTCTGCTTGTGCATTGCCTATAAACAGTTGAATAGGGTGACTATAAAAAATAAATACCATTTTCCCTGGATTGATGATTTGTTTGATCAACCAAAGGGTACTGGAGTATTCTCGAAGATTGATTTGCGCTCGAGGTACCATCAACTGCGTGTTAGGGAAGAAGATGTACCAAAGACAGCTTTTCGGACTCGCTATGGGTACTATGCGTTCCTAGTTATAGCATTTGGCATAACGAACGCCTCAACGATGTTCATGGATTTGATGCAGTGGGTGTTCAGGCCTTATCTTGATCAATTTGTGATAATATTCATTGATGACATTCTGATCAACTCAAGATCTAGAGAGGAGCATGCAGACCATCTTAGAGTAGTCTTACATATTCTGAAGGAACACTGCTTGTATGCAAAGCTAAGTAAATGTGACTTCTGGTTAACGACGGTCAAGTTTTTAGGTCATGTGGTTAAAGTTGAGGATATTGCTGTTGATCCAGCCAAAATTGAAGCAATTGTTGATTGGCCTAGACCTACCACAGTGACCGAGATTTGTAATTTTCTGGTTTTAGCAAGTTACTATCGAAGATTTGTACAAGTTTTCTCCCACATCGCATCACTCATGACTAAGCTAACCCAGAAGAATATACCTTTTGTATGGGATGATAATTGTGAGCATGCTTTTCCTGAGCTTAAACAAAGGTTGACAGCTACCCCAGTTCTTGTTTTGCTAGAACCGGTTTAGGAGTTGATAATTTATACTGACGCATCAGGATCAGGCCTTAGTTGTGTGTTGATGCAAAATGACAATGTTATAACCTATGCTGCCAGACAGTTAAAAGTTCATGAGAAGAACTACCCTGTTCATGATCTAGAACTAGCAACTATTGTTTTTGCGCCCAAGATTTGGCGACATTATCTTTATGGTGAATGATTCACGATGTTTAGATCACAAAAGTCTCAAGTATCTGTTTTCTCATAAAGATCTTAAATGAGGCAGAGGAGGTGGATTAAATTGCTAAAGGATTATTATTTTAGTATTAAATATCATCTTAAGAAAGCTAATGTTGTGGTTGAATGTATGGCCGAGCATGTAGATCTCCTGCTTGTTGGGCTGAGATTGGGGACAGAGCTATTTTGGGCCCTCCTTTTGTACATGAACAGAATGAAAAGAATAACAAAGCTCCTAAAAAATATGAACGATGCTTGGGACAGATAGAAGAGTTATGTTGATAATCGTAGAAAAGTCCTTGAGTTTGACATTGGTGACCATATACTTCTCCAATTCCACCTCAAAGAGGACAGACACAGTTTCGGATTACAGCGAAGCTCGCCCCAAGGTTTATTGAACCTTTTGAAATCTTTGAGAGTGTAGGTCCTGTTGCATACCGGTTGACATTGCCACATCAGCTAGCAAGGGTACATAACATTTTCCACGTATCGATGTTACGTAAGTATTACTCTGATCCCTTGCACATTATCGATTGGAGAGACATTAGATTGCGAGAGGACTACACATTTGACGAGGCACCGGTAGCTATTATCGATCCGACCGTAAATAAATTGTGCAACAAGGAGATACCGATGATTCGTGCACCTTGGCAGTTCTACGGTGCTGAGCAAGACACCTAGAAACGAGAGGACTTTATGCTTAGTCAGTTCCCTGAGTTCATGGGTGTCACCTCTTAAGACTGTACTATATAAAATTCCAAGGTCGAAATTTACTTTAAGAAGGGGAGACTGTACGACTCGTATTGAGTCAACAGGTTCAACATGTATTTTCATATATGATGAATTATGAATAAAAAAATGATATTATGACATTGTATAATTTTTTAAAATAATAAATAAAAAAATTAATGCATATATATATATATATATATATATATATATATATATATATATATATATATATATATATATATATATATATAATTGATGTATAATATAAACAGTATATGGT
>JAJIYU010019123.1:0-10918 GCA_030144865.1 Tinospora cordifolia | reverse complement strand
TGACTTGGTTTCCAGCCACTAAACTCACAACAACAAGTTAATGAATGCATCTTAATCACTTTGATTCACTAACTATTGATAGATACTCTTAGAGGAGCTCAAAACTTAAAGAAAACTTAAAGAAAATCAGAGAACTCACCTTAAGGTTGCTCTCCCGTTGCTCCTCTCCAATCCCAAGCAGTTTCAATGAAAAATGAGCAAATCTGCACCTAAAACGAATATATAGCCCGCACACGGACCGCGGTCATCACTTTTTAGACCTCAGTCCTTGGACAATTTTCTCTTCATGGACCGCGGTCTTCACTTTAGGGACCGCGGTCACCCCTTTACGGACCGCGGTCATCACTTCAAGGACCGCGGTCACTCATGTGACAAAATTCTCGTTTCTGCAGTTTTTCCACTGTTGACCACGGTCGGCCCATAATGACTGCGGTCCACAGTGTTGTTTGCACATTTCTGGGCACTATTTCCACTGATGACCGCGGTCAGCCTCTAAGGACCGCGGTCCACAGTGTGTTCTGCACATTTTCTGGGTTTCTCACATCACGGACCGCGGTCATCATCAGACGGACCGCGGTCGGCAGCGAAGTACCCTATTTTTTACACTTTTTCGCGCATGTTTCTAGCTATCCGAATGTTCTAATAAATTTTATCTTGATCAAATATCATATAATGATAATTAAAAACAAGTTTTCACTCATTTTTATAATTATTTTGAATTTTTTTAAAAAAATTCATGTTGACGTGTATACATTATAAGACCTAGGGTGATCACATTTAGATTGTTGGTGTGACATCTACAGATATGACATTTGTTGGTGCATTTGGCTACATTTCTGCTGAAAAAGAAGCCAATTACACTTGGTGTCTACAGAGATTGAAAGAGTTGATTGTTAGATATCTTAGGCCTAATGTGATTATCACTGATAGAGATTTGGCCCTTATGAATGCAATTGCCAATGTGTTCCCCTAATGCACAAACTTATTATGTACATAGCACATCAATAGGAATGTTTTGGCCAACACTAAAGAAATATTTCCTAAGGAAGATGATTTCAACAAATTTCTTTAGAATTGGAATGCCTTGGTGAATTTTGAGACGGAGGTTAAGTATAATATGAAGCTAGGGCATATGGAGGCGGAGTATAAGGCATTTGATAAGGTTTTTGCATATGTTAAAAATACCTGGTTGAACCAATTCAAAGAAAAGTTTGTAAAGGCTTGAACTGATTGGGTGATGCATTTTGGGAACACAACGACCAATAGGGCAGAGAGTGCACACGCTAAGTTAAAGAGGTACCTCGGGTCTTCACAAGAAAATTTTGTTACCTTATGGAGTGCCATCAATGCAATACTTGAGCTACAACACACAGAGATCAAGGCATCATTTGAAAAGAGTTCGAGTATCGCTATGCATCAATTTCAAGTTCCTATTTTCTCATTGTTACATGGATTCATCTCTAGGGTTGCATTGGATAAGATTCGACTTGAGTTGCAGCATGTACAAAGTCTTGGTGTTGATAAAGGGTGTTGTGGTTGTGTGTTGTGTACAACACATTGGCTTCTATGTGCAAAGGAAAGGCTGAAGAAGGTGGATACAAAGTGAGACCCCTGCCATTTTGAGTATGTTATTTCTATTGGCTCGAGCTCCTCATCCAATGTAGTACTGAAAAAGAAAGTTTCGTAGCAAAAGGTTTATAGGACTAGGTCAAAAATGACATTGAATTATCTTGGGGCACTTTATGTTGGGTGGCATGATCACATTTTAAATGTGATTGACGTCAAGGCCGACGGTAATTGTGGGTATCACGTCATTGCAGCAGGCTTCGATCTTGGGGAAGATGGTTGGCAGTAGGTGAGAATTGATATGTTGTGCGAGCTTAACAGTTGGGAAGCCCAATATGCCAGTTATCTCGGTTCAACTAGGGTACAAAAATTAAAAGAATCATTGACATGTGACCAATCACAGGCTCCACTAGAGAAATGGATGATGTTACCTGACATGGGTTTATTGGTGGCAACTACTTTCAATGTACTGTTAGTCAAATTATCTAGTGATCAGTGCATGACATTCCACCCACTACGAAATGAAGCATTGCTTGTTCAAATGAGGAATATGATTGGGATAGGATTTGTTAATGATAATCATTTGGTCAAGGTGAACATCTATAACTTTTCTTTTATTAGTAATTTGATAAATAATTATGCTTGTGAATAATTATGTTCATGATATGTAGGTTTTGTTCAAGCCTAATGCGCTTATTCCGCCAATATCAAAAGAATGGCACATAATCAAGGATTTCGGGGCTGAAGGTTGGCGCAAGCTACTACAAAGTGTTTGATGTTTATGAAAAAAATGTCCCACATAGCGAAGAATTTATTAGTCTCAATACTCTGTAGCCTTGTTTTTTCTATGTACACAGGACCTTTGTACACAAATTCATTATAAATTTTGTACAACCTTTTGATGTAAATATTTATATGTTGTCAACTTTAAATGAAATTTTGATGTAAATGATCGTTATGTGGCTAATCATAGATATTTTAAGTACATTGTTGCTTACATTTGAAATGTGCGCTAAAATTAAAAAAAAAAGCCCTCTTGGAGTAGGTCTCGGCCACCCAGGGCTGTGACCCTCAGTGAGGGTCTCGACCCAGTTTGGCTGAGACCTACACAATTGGTCTTAGCCCAGATTGGCCGAGACCCAAATTGGATTTTCGGCCCTAGGTAGCCGAGACCAATACTATGAGTCTTGACCCTGGGTGGTTGAGACTCTGCTATTTGTCTCGGCACACCTATATTGAGAACTATGTGATGGTCTCGGCCCACCTGTATTGAGACCCACAATGAGGGTCTCAGCCCTGGGTGGCTGAGACACACTCCAACATGGGTTTTTATTTGATTTTTGTCAAATTCAGCGCGAATTTAAAATGCAAGGGCCGAGACCATTAGCGCGAATTTAAAATGTACATTGATTACATGTATACATGCATAAATATTAAACAAAGATTTAATTATTAAGTTTCTATTGATTACAATTCAAAGTCATAACAATATTTCCCAGAATTCATAAATCTAAGTATCACAAGATGCCCCCCGCTTCCTTGAAAAAAACGTTCGAAATGGCCGCGATGATCCAGCAACATCAAGCGGAATAGGGTTTGAAGGTTTGTTTGCCTCATCAACAGTCCCAGAAGTCACTCCTCCAATGTCAATACCTGCGAGCGCATCGATCATGGAGTCTGCACAGCTGCGTGCTCCATCAAGGGTTAATTGACCTTCAGGCAGTGATTTCCACTGTAGCCCAATGTCCAATGCAATCCTATTCCGCTAGCACAAAAAATTAGATCTATTAAAAGACAAACATAAATTTATTGTCATTCTAATGTTCAACGTAATGAATATTTACCTGGATGACATCGTCATCTAAATTGTGGCTGCCATGCTCATCAAATGCCTCTAGGTTTTCAACAATAGGATGAGATATTGATGAAAACCACTCCATATAACCAGGTTATGCGTCCCATGGATGACATGCCTCACCCCCCCGCACACTGTAGCCTAAGACATGGTTTTGCCACCTTTCAAATAATTGAGGAATAAACATGTTCTTCACTAAATATTTATTGTCGGTGGCTCCTCGATTTGCTTTTACTGGCTCAAGTAGAGGGTTAGGTATTGACTGTACATATCATAACTGTCGGAGAAATCTATCAGGGCGGTATGGCTCTACAACATCTAAACATTTAATCAACCCAATATAAAATGTCACCTCCGATATAGGTGCACCTTCTCTTGACTTCTTATACAGATCCTAGTAAACCTAAAAAAGATAGAACTACTTTAAGTAAAAAGATTTTAATAATTATATATAATACAAAGATTTCAATAATATATAATACTTACCTCATGAGGATGCAAGTGATCGATTGTCCGACGCAGTGTCAACATACAGTCATCATCAAAACCCACCTCCATCCTTTGCGTTTACATAACAATACGTGGCAAATTATTATAGTAGTAGGGATTGACACATGAACGAGTAAAGGGGAAATGGTCATATATCTAACCCTATAAAAATCACAAATTGAATCAATTGTCATTTATATAGAAAACACAAATGTATAAGGTTAAATAAGAGTCACAAATATACCTCAAGTAGGGTGAGATCTCCTGCAATCTGACAAACATTAGCTCATGAAGCACTACCAAGCTGGCGGTACAAAAAGGTAAGAGTTGCTGCTCCCCACGCATATGACCCAATAGTATCTACATTATTTAAAAGCTGAAGAAAGGACACATGAACTCAGGTACTGCTCTTATCAGTAAATAGTGTACCGCCCAGTAAATACAAAATAAAAGCTCTGACAGTTGCTTCAACATTGTGGTATTCATTTGCATTTTCTTTGGACGTGCCAAAGAGATTTTTTAGCCATCTCTTGCTTATTGTGAGCTTTTTAGCCATTCTAATCTCTTTAGCAGCTTCTTCTTCAGAAACACTAAGGCACTCCCACACCAACTGCACAACAACATCAAACTTCATCGGCTTTACTGAAACTGATTTTTCCATCACTAGAATGCAAAGAAGAATGCAAACATCATCAAGTGTAATCGACATCTCACCGAATGGGAGGTGAAATGTATTCGCCTCTGGATGCCACCTCTCAATGAATGTCGATATCAACGTCCCATTAGCATAGCTATAGGAACAAGTGAACAACAGGCTCAGGCCAGATCTATTGATCAACTTCTATAGGCGAGCCTGTTCTTGATGACATTCAAGGTCCCAAGACTTGATCATATTTTTGTGGTTGATACATTTTAGTGGACCTCGATGCTGCACTCACATAATTTTTTTTTTCAAATTATTAGTAATTCTTTGTTGGCAAAATGAAATATTTTACTGTAAACTACTTTCAATGATATAAACTTACATCATTCTTCCATATTGCTGTAGCAACATGGTGCTTAAAACTCTTAAGAATAGACATATCACTTAGACCACTGGGAAAAGGTCCAACAATGGCTTCACCTTCTTCATGCTCATCATGCTCTTGGCTAGCTTCATGTTCTTCACTTTCATCTTCTACATACTGTGAAGAGCTTTCACTGACTGGCAGAAGATTAGATCTTGCCGCCACTATAGCTCGCCTTCGGGATGCCATCAAAGGAGGCCTCGAAGAAGATGTACTTTCTGACTAAGTGCTTGGTATATTTTTTGTAACTGTTTTCTTCTTTGGTGCCATTAATGTATAAAATATGACTAATTAGTAATTTATTATAATATTTAAAAGCAAAAAAAAACATATAAATAAATAAACAATAATTATAATTTCGATAATTATAATGTGGAACAGGATTCTAACAAAGAGTCTCAATCTATGTACATAGTATCGGCCCAGTTGGGCCGAGACTTCTGCTCAAATGAATGGTCTCGGTCAAAGTGGGCCAAGACTTCTGCTCAAGGTCTTGACCTAGGTAGGCTAAGACTTCTACTCAAGGTCTCGACCCACTGGACCGAGACTATGGCTGGGGTCTCGGCTCATCTAGCCGAGACTCTATGGAGTGTTTTGGCCACACAGGGCCGAGACTCTATGGAGTGTCTTGGCCACACAGGGCCGAGACTCTAATCTCGGCCCTGTGTGGTTGAGACAATCGCCGGGACGAACCATCGATAGGGGATATCATTTCTTCCGATTGATATACGAAATTGAAGGAAAACTTGTCTAAATCACGATAAAATAACATTTAAATACAAAAAATCATCAAATCTTACCAAATAAATGTGTTTCCTTCGATTTTTTGTTGAAATCCGATGAGGGCTACGAGTCTCGTACTGCAACCGTTTTGCCCTTCCAATACCTTGAAATGGACTCTGTAAAGCTGGCACAATAGATTTCTTATACAAAAATATGTGTTTTTGAGGCTTTCCAATATTTTCACGAGAGAGACGCTGGAGTTTGGCCGTTGGGATGATGAGCCGGTGAAGATGGATGATTTTAGGTGGTTAAGTTTTAATTAGACTTTAAATAAGGGTAATTTAGTATTTTCAACAAAAAGTGGGGTTGATTTATCAATTTTTTAACAGTTGTGGGGTGAACTTATTATTCAGGGTGAACTAATCCACTTGTGAGGTAGTTTTAGCCCCACCTATAATAATAATAATAATAATAATAATAATAATAATAATTATTATTATTATTATTATTATGAATCAAACTAGAACAAATTAAAAAAAAACAAGAATTTAGAATAATAATAATAATAATAATAATAATAATAATAATAATAATAATAATTATTATTATTATTATTATTATTATTGTTATTATTATTATGAATCAAACTAGAACAAATTAAAAAAAACAAGAATTTAGAATTGCCAAAAGAGGTTCCTCCACAAAGGCCTATCGACCACAAGATTGAATTGATTCCAAGGGTTGAGCTCACCTGCGCGTCGTCTGTATCAGATGGCACCCCCGAAGTTAGCAGAGCTATAAAAGCAGCTGAGTGAACTCATTGATGCTGGGTTCATTCATTCCTCCAAGGCTCCTTATGGGGTGCTGGCGTTGTTCTAGAAGAAACATGATGGTAGTCTTTGGATGTGTGTGGACTACCAGGCATTAAACAAGGTAACTGCTCAAAACAAATATCCCATTCCTTTAATTGCTGACCTGTTTTATTTGTTGGGTGCAGCTCGATATTTTACAAAGCTGGATTTGCGGTCTGGGTATCATCAAGTTTGAATCATCAAAGGAGATGAGCTCACGATCACTTATGTGACTTGCTATGGAACATTCGAGTACTTGGTGATGCCTTTCGAGTTAACCAACACGCCAGCAACATTTTGTACTTTGATGAATGAGATATTCCATGAGTACCTTGACAAGTTTGTGGTAGTATATCTAGATGACATCATAATCTATAGCCCCACCTTGGAGGAACATCTTTTTCACTTGAAGATTGTGTTCAAGCTGCTACGAAAGAATCGCCTCTATGTAAAGGAAGAGAAACGTTCTTTTGCACAGAAGGAGATTGCTTTCTTGGGTCATTACATTGGTAATGGCAGACTAAAGATGGACATGATGAAGGTCTAAGCCATTGTGGATTGGAAGGGTCCAACCACTGTGTCAGAATTAAGATCTTTTCTTGGTTTGGTGAACTACTATCATAAGTTCATAAAGGGATATTCAGCATGAGCAGTGCCCTTAACAAACTTGTTGAAGAAGGACCATCCTTGGGTTTGGTTAGAAGAGTGCCAAACAACATTTGTTGATTTCAAATAGGCAGTGATAGAAGATCTTGTTCTTGCTCTACCAGATATGAGCAAACTTTTTGAAGTGCATACTGATGCTTTAAATTTTGCATTTGGTGGAATGTTTGTCCAAGAGGGACATCCCTTGGTCTTTGAAAGCCAAAAATTTTCTGAGGCAACATACCGTTACACTGTACAAGAAAAGGAACTGTTGGTCATGGTTCATTACTTTCGAACGTGGAGACATTATCTATTGGGTTCCAAGTTTGTAGTGAAGACAGATAATGCAGCTATCTCACACTTCTTAACCCAAAAAAAACTTATTACAAACCAAGGCGAACAAATCAAGTGGCTGATGCTTTGAGTAGAAAAGTAGAACTTGCTGCCCTATTAGTTGAAGCTCAGAAGAGCGTCACCAGGCTTCAGACCACCCTACATGACAGAATTCGTGAAGGCTTGCAATCAGACCCTCAAGTCCAAACTCTGTGGCCATTAGCAAAAGAGGGCCAGACAAGAAGATTTCACATTAGAGATGGGTTGTTCATCACAAAAGAAGGTCATCTTTATGTACCCTGCACTCAAGGACTTCGCAGGGAGTTAATGCATGAATGTCATGACACTCAGTGGGTAGTCGTCCAGGTGGTTAGAGCACTTTGGCCCTATAAAATGTGGATATTATTGGCCAAAGATGAAAGAAGACGTGGAAGCATATGTCAAGATTTGCTTGATTTGTCAATAGGACAAGGTGGAACAAGCTAAGTCGTTCCGTGGGAGAGTGTAACCATGGACTTCATCAGTGCCTTGCCAAAAGTGGGGGAGTACGACTTGATTGTGGTGGTGGATAGATTCTCAAAACAGGCCACATTCATCCTAGCTCCCCAGCATTGTTCAGCAGAGGAGACGACATACCTTTTTCTAAGGCATGTGGTGAAATATTGGGGTGTTCCTGAGACTATCATCAGTGACAGGGATTCTAGGTTCACCGGATGATTCTAGACAAAGCTCATTTGACTCTTGGGATCTCATCTAAATTTTTCCACAAGCTGTCATCCACAAACAATGGCTGGACTGAGAGATTTAATGGCATGCTGGAAGAATATCTGGGACACTTTGTTAGTGCCAACTAGAAGAATTGCGTAAATCTACTAGATGTTGCTCAGTTTTGCTTCAACTTGCAGTGCAGCTCTTCGACCTCGAAGATTCCTTTTGAGCTAATAATGGGCCAAGAACCATTGACGCCACACATAATTGATATGGGCTATACAGGGAGCAGTCCCAAAATGTTTTTAGTTTGCGAAGGAGTGGCATAAGACTAGTGAGATTGCTTGAGCTTATCTGGAGAAGGCTTCTAAAAGAATGAAGAAGTGGGCAAATCAAAGGAGAAGACCAGCTTCTTTCCAAGTGGGTGACCAAGTCCTTTTGAAGCTTTAGCCAGATATGATGAGATTTTTCGGGAAGGTCAATAGGAAGTTAGTTTGCAAGTATGAGGGGCCATTCACAATCACTGAAAGAGTTGGTAAAACTACTTATCGATTCAAATTGCCCTCCAAATGGAGTTATTTTCACCCCATCTTCTATGTGAGCAACTTGAAGTCGTTCTATGTTGATTAAGAAGACTTGGTTCGAGGTAGTACTTCAAGACCTACAACAAATGTCAAGTGAAGACTAGATCAAGAGGTGGAGTACATTGTAGCTAATTGTAGAGTTCCAAGACCTTCATAGAAGTAGTTTTTGTCAGAGTATTTAGTCAAGTGGAAGGGCCAACCAGAAGCCAAGGCCAGTTGGGAGCTAGCCGACACATTGGAGTAGCTTGAAGCAAAGATCCTCAAGTACCTTTCCACTCCACTAATAGGAGTGTCGCCATTTTAAGTGGGGGAGTCTGTCACGGTCATGTCTGGACATGCATCGTAACCATATTAGAGGGCCCATGAAATTTGGTTGCGATCGGAGTTTATTTCGCCCTCCAAATGACCCAGTATGTTTGGCCTCACTTTTTGATGTTTCCTTTTGGATGTACATAAAAAGCTTAAGAGCTACCTTGTAGGGGAGGTGGTAGTCGCCTAGTGTAGTGCATATGTGTCCCCTACATTCAAGTGTCCCTTTGTAAAGCTATCACAATCGTTTCTTAGTGACGGCATGTTATTGATAGCATGTGGTACACTAGCGGTGCCTGCTCCCCTAATGTGTGTGCATATTTCATTCATGTAACCAATACAAATGTACAAGGAATTTGGATATTAATAAAAGTTGCCTTTTCTACTGTTTCCTTAACTGTTGCCTTACTTGTGTTGCTATTTTTCTTCAATTACATAGCTGACCCTACTAACTGATTAACTTATTTGGGTGCCTCATGGGTGTCCCTTAACTAAAACACTTACCCCATGACACCAGGAATGTTAGAAGAATCTAGAAGATCAGGAGAATGAAAATATAACAACCCATAATTTTTATGACATATAAATTAATTTAAATAAAGGTAAATGTGTATAACTACACGTATTTGTACAGACCACTCGTGTACATACGTGTTAATTATATACAGGATTACTAATACAAGTTACGTGTATAAATTAGTTAAACTATATTATTTATAAAATGTAATGTATAAAGAGGTTTAGAAAAAGAAATAAACGAATTTTTAAAAATACTAAATAAATATAAAAATGTTCGAAAACAAAATTTAAATGTTTATTACAATATTTATTAAAGAAATAAAATAAATCACGTTGCTTGAAGTTGGGAAAAAATCGAAAAACAAAAAGGATACTTATGGGGGCCTTTTTGAACTGATTTTGAAAAAAAAGAGAGAACTGGAGCAAAAATATCAAAAATTATTAAAAAAAATATTATAAGTAAATATATGATTTGGGGTAAAAGGGGAAGTAGTTTATATAAGGTATACGCATATGGAATTATTTATAAAAGGTAGGTATTTATGGAATTAAAACCAAGGTAAAATTGGAAATAATTTATGTAAGGTAGGTATTTATGGAATTAAAACCAAGGTAAAATTGGGAATACTTTATATAAGGTTGGTATTTAAGGGATGAATTTTCTAAACTAGGGTAAAATTGGGATTACTTTGGATTATATAAAATCAAATCAAGAGCTTCCATCGTGATTTTGTTTTTTCGGCTTCCAAGTTCAGAAAATGCACAGACAGGAAACGGAAAGGGGGAAATCCGATTTTTCACCGAATCTGACGCATAGGTAAGTCATTTTCTCTGATTCTAGTTGCTAAAATGCTAATTAAGCCTTGTATTACAATCCTATCGGTACAATCCAAAAAATTGAGTATTTTTCCACATTGAGTAAAACTAAGTAAAAGTCATACCAAAACACTCCTGGTGATGAGTAGGTCCCAGATATGTGGTTAGATTGTGTTAGTTTGCCCTGTAGATTCTAAAATAAATACCTAAAGTTTTATAACCTCTTGATAGGCTTTTGATAGTGTTAAATCCCAATGAAAGCTTGATTTGAAGTAATAGAAATGCAGATAATGAAAATACGTACCTATCGACACCAAAATTATGAATTTTGGATATCAATTGAAATTTTGGTGAACGATTGAGCAATGAGGTTTTTAAGAAAAAATATAAAAAAAATTACGAAAAATAGGATTTAAAAGCCTATTTGAGTTATTTTCTGCTATAAAAATATAT
>JAJIYU010019122.1:0-10922 GCA_030144865.1 Tinospora cordifolia | reverse complement strand
TTGCACAAAAATTTCATAAAAATTCTGAAAATTTCATAATTAATCCCAGAAATTATTTTCTCTCAAGAAATTTCATTTTCCTCCTAATTTCACATATTTTCCCATTTTTCTTATTTTCTCCAATAAATAATATAAATTTTAAAAAAATTAATGTAAATCATTGTATTTCCATTAAAAATTTCGAAAAATGTATACATCGGACCCGAATATTTTTGTGTATCAAAACATGGGTCGTCACACCGAGTACAAAAATCTTTTTAAATCTTAGTTAAGGAAAAGTTTCTTTTTAATTTAATTTAATTTTATTATTATTTCATTCATTGGATACACTTGATCTTTTTTCTTTGCTTAGCTTGAGGTGTTTCAGGTTTTTTTGACGAGTAGAGACTCAACTGAGTTGAGTGATCCAGACTTGTTAAAGACACTGTGGAAAATTCAATTAGAGGCTAGAAGTCATATATCTAATATGGCTGAAAGTGGTAGATCAGTTGTTGGGAATGAAGGTGAGGTACCACTATTGGACTTTTCAAGCCTGTACTGAACAATGATTGTCCTGGGATTGCTTTAGAACACCAATCAACACCAACAATTTGAGTTGAAGCCATCCCTAATCACTATGGTGCAGCAACAATAGTTTGGGGGTTTGGCAAATGAGGACCCAATAGCTCACGTAAATACATTCGTGGAGATCTGTGACACAATACACATTAATAGGGTGACTAAAGATCAATTTAGATTGAGGTTGTTTCCCTTTTCTCTAAGGGATAAAGTGAGGATATGGCTGCAGACTTTCCTACAGGGTAGCATCACCACATGAGAAGAGATGGGATAGAAATTTCTACAAAAATATTTCACTCCAACAAAGGTTCATCAACTTAGTGGTGAAATTAGTTCATTCAAGCAATCAGATTGTTAATTTCTTTATGAAGCTTGGGAGAGGTTCAAAGACTTAGTGAGAAGATGCCCATAACATGGTTATCTCCCATGGCTACAAGTTCAAATGTTCTATAGTAGATCAACACCACCTACTAGAGCATTGGTTGATTTAGTAGCTATAGGTTCCTTATGGCGAAGTCTACTAATGAGACCACACAACCATTAAAGATATGGCAGCCAAAGATTATGGACATGGCACAGAGAAAAACTTAATAAAAAGGGTTGAATTACTTGAGGTGGATGAGATCATAGCTCCACAGGCCCAAATTGCTTCTATGACTCACCAAATGGATTCATGGGCTGAGAAGTTTGGTAGCAGACAATTTCAGCCACCTCAGAATCAATTTATGTTGGCTATAGCTAAAACACATAGAATCCCCTTTATGAAAGAAGTATCTATAGAGCAGTTGAATGCATTGAACCATTTCAATACTTATCAAGGTCAACAACAAGGGTATAATGTTCCTCAATACTACCATCCAAGGATCGAATGACATGAAAATTTTTCCTATACAAATAATAGGAACGTCCAGCAAGCTCCACTAGGTTATGTTTCACAGCAAGGCCTGCATGAAAATAAGTCATCCTCAGAGGAAAAATGGATGAAATGATGAATATGCAAGCTTGGTTCTTCAAAGAATTGACTGGTAGGATTGATAAAAATGACAGTATAGTCTCAGGATTAGATTTTTGAATGGGAAACATGAACGCAACTATGAAAAGTCTTGAAACTCAAGTCAATCCTAAAGAAAGCTGCAAAGCCATATTTACAAGAAGCGAGAGAGAGATCCAAAGCCCACCCATTCCCTCTAGCCTGGCCATGACACCTGATGAGTCTAACAATTCGAAGGTACCCATCTTATGGAGCCAACTGATACAACGCTTATTGATGCGAAAAGAAGAAAAGAAGACTTCCTGCAATCACCATTCAAGGTAGCAAATATCTTGGGCCTCCACCATTGCCCTTTCCACAACAATTTCATAAAAGGTAACTAGACAAATAGCTTGCAAGTTTCTTAGATGTATTTAAGAAGATCCACATTAATATTTCATTCACAGAGGCCTTACAATAGATGCCAAATTATGGTAAGTTTATGAAAGAAGTCATGGCCAAGAAAAGAATACTAGAAGATTATGAGACCGTGCAAATGAAAGAGGAGTGCAGTGCTATCATTTCGAGGAAGTTGCCACAAAATTTGAACGATCTAGGGAGTTTTACTATTCCTTGCAATATAGGCAAAGCAACAGCAAAGAAAGCTCTTTGTGATTTGGGGGCCAATATAAATCTCATGCCATTTTCAATACATTAACAATTGGGTCTATAAGAAATCAAGCCTACTACTATTAATCTTCCTCATGCAGACCACTCCATCACTTATCCAATAGGGATCATCAAGGATATGCTAGTCAAGGTAGATAAGTTTATTTCCCAATTGACTTTGTGCTACTAGACATGGAGGAAGATAATAAAGTTCTATTGATCCTTAGGGAACCCTTCTTAGCTGTTGGGCAAGCCATCATATACGTGTAAAAACGAGAGCTCACCTTGTGCGTATATGAAGACCAAGTAGTCTTCAACATCTATCAATCTTTGAGGCCACAGAATTAAGAGCATGAATGCAATAAAATTACTGTGGTATAAGCTGGCACTCAAGCAGTGGGTGAACAGCTCAGCCCTCATGATGTTAAAGCTATAGAAGTTGAACTGGATAAAGGGAAGTCATTACAAGCAGGCCAAACAAATAGTCATGCCACCAAAGAGCCAGTTGATGCCTTATGTCCACTCAAGATTCCTATGAAGCAGTTATATCATCCATTATGGAAATTTAAGCAGAAACCAAACACCGAGCATGGAAGCAGTGTACGTTGTCACCATTCTCTTGACAGTGGACTTAACAAAATGGCGAGTCGGGCCGGTGCTACATTACAAGTGACACACACTTGTTCTTTTCTTTTCAATATCTCGTGCCTTTGTATAAATTCAAGAATACAAAACTTTCAATAAAATCAGGGCAAATTTAAAAGAGATAAAGAAATTCAAACTATTTTATTCATAATGGAATTGAAAGTACTAAACTCAAAAAAAAACAACTAATTGTTACAGCGGAAGACTTCTAAATACTTTTCAATTGAAAAACATAAAAACTTTGGGCAACATGCCCTTAAAAATTCAAAAAAATAATACTCTAGAAACTTTTTAAGAAACTATCTATATTCAACTGCTCCATGGATTTCATGTTCCGTAAAAATAAGAAAGGAAGAGTGAGCACATAACCCACTGGATCTTTTTCGAACATTATATTCAAACTCATAACACAATCATAATTCAAACACTTGCAATCGTTAGGCATTTCAAACAATAATTTATTAAAGTCGAGTCTCAGACCAAAAGGGCCTTTAATCCCTTGATGCTCTTAACTAAGTAAACAGGGCCCACTCGGCATCAACCCGTTATTGGCACATGTCGGCATCAACCTGTTACACATGGTGACCCGCCAGTGGTACACGACCCTCAAGTACTTAGGTGTGAAAACCATATAACCTAACTCATATGAAAAGAACATCCATAGCGTTGCCTTGACCACTATGATGGTACGTAATTATTATCTCCATTGTCTTAAATTAATTTTCATATCATGATCTCATAAAAAAAACTTCAAAATGTGAAATCAAACTAAAATTCAGAATATGCATAGTCAATTCATGATACACTCATAAAACATGCATCATACTTTAATTTAAAAGCCTAAACATGATACTAACATGGCATGGATGATATGATTGCCAAACATTAATCAAAACTGAAATAAACTGAAATAAACTTTTAAAATTCTGGAATTGAAATTGAAAATCTTTGATTTCAATGAAAAACACACAAACAATGAGTATGCCATGAATTTAAATAAGAATAGAAAGGTCTTCTAGAAATCACTTCCACCTTGTGATGCTTTCTTCCAGAATTTCGGCAGCAATTCCCCCCACATACTAATGCCAATGAAGATCGCCCAACTTATTTCCCCAATTCGAGAGAAGAACTTCTCACACACACAAGAAGGGAAGATGAGAAGAGATGCCAAGAAGAAGGCTTAGAGAAAACAAGAGGAAAATTCAACTCTTATTTTTTGGAATGAATGACATTGAGAGCCTAGGGGGGTTTATATAGGTTTTCAAAGGGACAAAATTAGAAAGTTTTGTGTTCTTCTTTGAATAAAACACCCTATTTTTTCTTAATTTCGTACTTTCTAAATTTTAGAGCAAAATGAGAACTTTTCGGATTTTTTTTCGAATTTTAAAAATAATTTTTGAAATTAGAAACCTATTTTTCAGATTTTTTTGAATTTTTCATTATTTTTTTCGGTAATTTTTGTATTTTAAATTTTGGATTTGATCTGGGCCATTAGATTGATCTCGAATCAATCAACAGAAATCAGAGTCTTCGAATCTCAGCCATTGGATTTTCTCGAGCGCATCAACAGTTCGCGATATATCTAACACGATTTTGATCTGAACCGTCCGATGATCCTCGAGTGCAGCACTGTTCGCGATCTCTCAACGCGACTTTGATCCCGACCGTCAGATGATCCTCGAGCATAGCACAGTTTCACAATCGACTACGCAGCTTTGACCTCAACCGTCAGATGATCCTCGATCACGGTGTGTGCATCTGAGTTCACGATGAACGAATTTCGTTCTGCTGCAATATCATCCTCGAGTTTCGTACGCGAATCTCTGGCCATTGGATTTTGATGATTCGGTGCACCCGAGCGTTCGTTTTGGTTTTAATCCCATTCGTTGGATTTTGGCATATCGATTGTGGACCATAGGACGTATTTTAAGTTTATTTTTTTGATTTTTCAGCAAAATTTCTTGCTTTCTTTTCGGATTTTTGCCAAATTTCAATCCTAATTGACTTTCTAATCTTGTTTTCATCAAAAATTGCACATATCCTTATATTTTTGGCTATGATATCCCATAATATATATCATATTCATATATTTTCTTCCAAAAATCCACTAAATTAATTTTTATTCCTCATTTGGGTAAACTATGACTTGCCAAAATTCTCATTTGTCAATTCTGTATAATTTTCTAAGTAAAAATTCAAATTTCATATAAACTTTTCAAGATGTTACAACCTACCCTCGTTAGAAAAAATTTCGTCCTCGAAATTTGTACATATTTAGGTATTCCTTATGAATAGATGCAGGTACTTGGTCTTCATCTCGCTTCGGAGTTCCCACGTGGCTTCTTCTACCCAGTTTTCACATCACCTTCACTAATGGGATATCCTTTGTTCTTAGATTTCGTACCTTGTGGTCAAGGATTCTGACCGTTGTTTCCTCGTAGGTAGCATCATCTTGAATATTCCTTCCTCCCAGTGAATGATGTGAGAGGGGTCAGGTTCGTATTTCCTCAACATGGATACATGAAATACGTTATGTGCTGAAGTCATCCGGTTTGGTAGATCCAACTCATAAGTATATTCCCCGATTCTTCTAAGTATTTCAAAGGGTCCGACAAACCTTGGAGATAACTTCCCTTTGAATCCGAACCTTTTCATACCCTTCTGAGGACTGATCCTCAGAAATACTTTGTCCCCAACTTGGAACTCTAATGGTCTTCTCATTTTGTCTGCATAGATCTTTTGACGGCTCTACGCAGTAGTCAATCTCTTTTGTATTAACTTGACTTGGTTGATCATTTCTTCCACCATGTCTGGCCTACTAAAAACTTGATCTTCAAGTTCAGCCCAACAGGTTGGTGATCTGTAGGGTCTTCCATAGAGAGCTTCGAATGGAGCCATTTTTATGCTTGCTTGATAACTGTTGTTATAGGCAAACTCTGCCAAGTGTAAGTACTTGCTCCAATTCCCCTTGAAGTCTAAAACGCAGGACCTCAACATATCTTCCAAAATTTGGATAACTCTCTAAGACTGACCATCTGTCTGAGGGTTAAATGTTGTACTTATGGTGAGTTTAGTACCTGTCTCCTTCTGTAGACTTTGCCAGAACTGTGAAGTAAAGCGAACGTCTCTATCAGACACGATAGTCTTGGGTACACGATGAAGTCTGACGATTTCTTTCACATAGATTTCTCCCAGCTTGCTGACTTGGTCTGTGGATCTAATTGGCAAGAAGTGAGCCACTTTGGTGAGACGATCCACTATCATCCAAACAATGTCTTCTCCTTTTTGGTTCCTGGGTAAACCACTGATGAAGTCCATGGCAATGTTATCCCACTTCCATTTATGAATTGAGAGTGGTTGTAACATTCCCGAGGGTTTCTGGTGTTCTGCTTTCACTTGTGGCATGTTAAGCACTTAGACACATATTTAGCTATGTCCCTTTTCATTCCTCTCCACCAGTAGGTTTTCCTGAGGTTCTGGTACATCTTATCCCCACCAGGGTGCATAATATACTTAGTCTGATGAGCTTTATCAAGTACGACCTGCTTGCTCTGTCCCTGTTGAGGTACACATATCCTTTCCCCGAGCCTTAGGATGTTTTCAGCATCCATCCTTAAGTCAGTATGCTTTCTTTGCATGACTCCTTCAATTAGTTGAGCAAGCCACTTGTCTTGCTTCTGTTCATCCCTGATTGATGTAATAGGTCCAATTGGCAAGACATATTGTAAAGATAGGCTTCTTTCTCTTTAAGGTTTACACCCAACCTAAAATCTTCAATCAATTGGTACATGTGGCATTTTTCTTCCTCCTACTTGTTGAACTTCCTACTCAAAGCATCAGCCACTACATTAGCCTTCTCCGGATGGTAGTGTAGTTGAAAATCATAGTCTTTTAAGAACTCCATCCATCTCCGTTGCCTGAGGTTCAACTCCTTCTAGGTATAGATGTACTTCAAGCTCTTGTAATCTAAAAACAGCTCAAATTTCTCACCATAAAGGTAGTGTCTCCAAATCTTCAAGGCAAACACAATGGCCGCTAGCTCCAAGTCGTAAGTAGGGTAAAATCTCTCATGGACTTTCAGTTGTCTTGAGATAAAAGCCATGGCTTGCTTTTCTTGCATTAGGACTGCGCC
Organism: Tinospora cordifolia; assembly: GCA_030144865.1. Taxonomy (NCBI): domain Eukaryota; kingdom Viridiplantae; phylum Streptophyta; class Magnoliopsida; order Ranunculales; family Menispermaceae; genus Tinospora; species Tinospora cordifolia. The sequence goes on along the minus strand of JAJIYU010019122.1, from coordinate 3,948 downwards.
CAATCCACTCAGTGAGGCATCAGTATATAGTGTGTAAGTAACACCAGGAGTTGGGGTGACTAGAACAGGAGCTGTAGTCAATTTTGTCTTTAGTTCTTGGAATGACCGTTCACATTTCTCATCTCACTAGAACTTAACTCTTTTTCTGGTCAACTTAGTCATAGGTTCTGCCAACTTGGAAAAGTCTTTAATGAACCTTCTGTAGTAGCCTGCCAAGCCCAAGAAACTTCTGATTTATGTTACTGTCTTGGGTTACTTCCAGTTCATAACGGCTTCCACTTTTTTTGGATCTACAGAAATGCCTTTTGTTGACACAACGTGGCCTAGGAACTTGACAGTTTTCATCCAAAACTCGCACTTATTGAATTTAGCATATAGTTGGTTTCTTCTGAGAGTTTCTAGCACAATCCTCAAGTGTTCTAGGTGTTCAACTTCTCACTTAGAGTAGATTAGGATATCATCCACGAATACCACTACAAATTGGTCCAGGTACTGTCTGAACACTCGATTTGTCAAATCCATGAAGGTAGCCGGGGCATTGGTCAACCCAAAGGGCATCACGGTGAACTCGAAGTGTCCATATCTTATTCTAAAGCCTGTCTTGTGGATGTCAGGCTCTTGAATCCTCAGCTGATGGTATCCTGACCTAAGATCAATTTTAGAGAAATGAGTGGCTCCTCGTAATTGATTAAATAGGTCATCAATTCTTGGTAAAGGATATTTATTCTTTACTGTAGCTTGATTCAACTTCCGGTAGTCGACACACAGTCGCAAGGAACCATCCTTTTTTTTCACGAATAGTACTGGGCTCCCCAGGGTGATTCACTCAGCCTGATGAAACCTTTCTCCTTGAGCTCGTCCAGTTGAGTTTTCAACTCAATTAGTTCTACTCGCACCATTCTATAAGAAGGTATGGCTATAGGGTTGGTTCCAGGGTGAAGTTCAATCTTGAACTCTAACTCTCTTGCTGGTGGTAGTCCAGGTAAGTCATTTGGGAACACATCCTCGTACTCACTGACTACAACTAGGTCATGAATATTTTTTAAGTCAGTAGGTTCTTCTTCAAAGAGTTCCTCGAACTCATCCGTCTACTTCAAACAATTTAACAAGGCTAGGGTTGGACTCCTTGGTAGTCTCTGCATATCCCCATTGATTTTAAAGATCTCTCCAGAAGGTAGTGTTATGGTTACCCGTCTCTTAAGGACAATCTATCTGGGTCTGGTACTAGTCTAACCAATCCATCCCCAAGATTACATCATAGCCATAAAAAGGTAGGGTATATAGGTTGACTGTTAAAAGTTCATCCCCAAACCTAAGGTCACAACTACACATCTTTTTTGAAGTCACAATGGTCCTTATTGGTGTGGACACATTCAAAATCACAGGTATTATTTTTGTCACAAGTTGTAACTTATCAACTAGTTTTTCAGAGATAAAAGATTTTGAGGCACCCGAGTCAAACAACAGTCTCACAGCAACATTAAACAATAGGAACGTACCTTCTACTGTAGGGGCCTGATCTTCTTGGGTCTCAACCGCGAACATTCTGGCCAAGTTCTGACCACGACCCTAGTTTTGCCCTTGATTGGCATTCTAATTTTGTCTGGCTTGAGATCGCCCATTCCAACTTCTCCCTTGAGTATTCTGTTGTTGTTGCTGGGAAGCCTGAGCTGGTGCAATTGGGCAATTTTTCGCCAAATGACCCTTCTGCTTTCATACGAAATGTAATCCCAGCCTCTTAGCTTCTTCCCTTGACTCGTCTTTGTTCTGCCCCTATTTCTAGGTCTGTGGTGCTTTTCCACCACTCTTATTCTTTTTCTAGGCCTTTGGGTTCTCTATTCCATTCGTAGGCCTCTTGTTCTTTTCCTCTCAACCTTTGTTCTAAGTTGAGTTCATGCCCTAGGATCTCTATATGTCTTTAAGCTTAGAGTCATAATCACTTGTTAAATCTCAATCTTGAGATTTTGAGCAAACCAATTAGCTATCATTCTTTCCTCTTAGATCAGCTCCCAAGAGAACTTATCCAATTCAGTAAACTTTCTCTCGTACTTAGCTACAGTTAAGTCCTTCTGATTCAACCTGATGAAGTCCTCTTGCAGCTTCCACAGTGTCGTCTCTGGAAAGAACTTTTTATGGAAGACCTCCTTGAACTTTTCCCAGCTAATCTTTTCAACATCAATGTTTGTTTCAGTAAACATTTGTACTACCATGACTGTAGATTCAGTTTCTAGGTTCTTGATTTGTTCAGTGGCCTAAAGTCTTTCTTCTAGGTTCTTTTCATGCATGGGTACAGGATTTGGTCTCAAAGCAAATAAACATTATAGCATGCATATCACACAATTATACAATCAAACTAGCACAGTAAGGTTCCAAGCTTCCACCTAAGCTTTCAGGTTCAAGTATCTCATACCACTCTACCCCTTCCACTTAAGCTTTCACTCAGAACAGAGCCGCACCCAAACAATTTCTCAAATTACTCGATAACTAAGGTTCCCGAGCACACTATACTCAACTGTCCTATACTAGCGAGCATAGAGAAACCCATTCTACCAGAGTTACCGATCATTCACCACACATGGTCCATCATTCTCTGAGTCCAAGCTTCCTCCATAACCCTGAATTCCTATGTATCCCATACTACATAGAAACCAAAAATTATGGAAGCTTCCCAGTCTCGTGTGCTGATCAAACAATTTTTTATTTTCACACAAGTTTTCAGTCTTTAGCCTATGTCCTTGAATTTTATGCTATTGATCCACTGTGCCACCCATGGTTACACTCATTTCTACTTAAGGTCTTTTCTCTAGACCTAGGGTTCGGTTCTGGTTGACTTACAACCTCTGTCTAACCAAGATACCACCTTTGACATCTTTTTCGACTTCCAATCAATTCCTTGCTCAAATTTTCCACCTTCTAATTTTCTTTTATCGAAAATAAGAATGTTCTTCAACTCTGACTACTCCTATAAACTAGTGGGACAACCTCCAGATCGGGTGGCGAGACCGAAGTCTACTTAGCAACCGCATTTTCTAGGGCGGGATAACCAACCTCCCTTTCAATGTTTAACTTTACTCAGGACAAGGCTTATCCACTATCAACTTCAACTTGTAGTCTTTGTATCCAAACAAAACATTTTCAAAACATATATTTCCTTTTTGAAAACACTCTCTAAAACATTCATCAATTTCAAAATAGAAGGTAGGGCATTCTAAATTCAATTCAATCCAAGGTGAAACCCTAAGTTTGAGTTTCTAATTCTAGTCTGGTGTTTCTAATAACCGAGCTCTGATACCACATTTGGTATCAAAGGAAACTTTCTGTTCTTGGCCTAGCAACTAATGCTTAGGCTCTAATACCACCTTTTGTATCAGAGGAAACTTTTTGTTATTGGCCCAACAACTAATGCCTAGGCTGTAATACCACCTTTGTAACACTCCAACCCCTGTATATTTTAAGCAGTGTACATTGACACCGTTTTCTTGACAGTGGACTTAACAAAACAGCGGGTCGGGCTGATGCTACATTACAAGTGACACACACTTATTCTTTTCTTTTCAATATCTCGTGCATTTGTATAAAATTCAAGAATACAAAACTTTCAATAAAATCAAGGCAAATTTAAAAGTAATAAAGAAATTCAAACTATTTTATTCATAATAGAAATTGAAAGTACTAAACCCAAAAAAAAAAACAACTAATTGTTACAGCGGAAGACTTCTAAATGTTTTTCAGTAGAAAAGCATAAAAACTTTGGGCAACATGCCCTTAAAAATTTTAAAAAATAATACTGTAGAAACTTTCTAAGAAATATTTATATTCAACTGCTCCATAGATTTTATGTTCCTAAAAAATAAGAAAGGAAGAGTGAGCACATAGCCTAGTGGATCCTTTTCGAACAACCATCTTTCATATTCAAACTCATAACACAATCATAATTCAAACACTTGC